>JAUMHM010086309.1:0-11037 GCA_032362435.1 Melikaiella ostensackeni
GAACTTCGTGAAAAGCGACTTGTTTTATAGATATTTACCTTGCATACACATTCTTTTTACCTTCACATAATAACCTACCTACTGACTGTGTGGAAGAGCAAATATTCTTAATCTCATGGAACCTTCAGAAACGTCTATAGCCAAGTCAGTTGAATCATTAACAATTGAAAGTTCCGCTTAAATTCTGAAATTGTTTTTAGAATCATTTCTTTTTACATTGGGGTCTTATAAGCATGTATCATTATATGCAGTAAATTGTATAAAATATGAATTTGGCAAACGTTTCGGCGTTGGATAGGAATCCTCACCAGTGTTCAGATATCGAGAAAATATTAGATTTTTTACTCTTCTTCTCTGAGTTTCGTTGCAAAATATGACTGGCAAAATATTCCTTTCTTTCGTTTCCTCATCTTCTTATTTTCTATGTGAACTGCAGATCTTAAGAAAAATTCCATTCTATAACCTGTGAATTGTAATCTACAAAATTCTAAAGTTTAGTAGAAAATTTGATCACCGAGATTAAAAAATACAGCAACATCGTTTCGAAATTAAATAGCAACTCGACTCGTGCCGATCTACAATTTGAAAATTGATTAGGATTGTGTACAAAAAATAATTTGCCCCTCACAAAAGAGTAAATCAAAGAGAAATATTATGCTTTTGAACGTAAGTATGTTTGATTTCTATAAAATTGAATATCCACTACGGTTAGGGTCACTAAAAAAATGTTTTTTTTTACAGAAACTACCCCCTAAATTTCTTCATTTTTCGTGAAAAAATATTCCCATGAATTATATTTTATTTTTGAAAAATTTCTTAGTTGTTCCGCTAGGCTATTTTAAATTTAAAAATGGATTTCCTTAGTCTTCAATTCCTCAAAAATACAAATCTAAGGTTGAAATTTTCTTTTTTTCAATTTGTGAAGATATTATCGGGCTCTGAATACGAAAATTTGTCATTTGATTACAATTAATGATCTGAAATGGCTCCTGATCATTTTTTTCTGGAATAATATGTACAACATTTCTTCTACAATATGAAATGAGTATTTTTCATGAGGAATAAATTTTAAATATTCATACCGTGTGACAGAAGAAATCTTGAATTTCAAAATCCACGAAAAATACACATTTTTTATTGTTCAAAGATATTGATATATCGATATTGCTTATCGATTTCATTAAATCTTCAATTGCTGAAATTAGACTTTATATAAAATGATAGATAAAAATAAATTTCAAAGTACTATAGGAATTTTTAAACTACAAAAAATGTGTCTTTTTGTGTATTTCGAAATTCAAGATTTTTTCCTGTCAGGCAGTATCAATTTGTTGAAGCTATTCTTCATAAAGAATATTTTCTTTATATTGTAGAAAAAATCCTGTGCATATTATTTCAGGAAAAAAAATGTTTAGGGGCCATTTCAGGCCATTAATTGTAATGAAATGACAAATTTTCGTATCCTGAACCCGATAATATCTTCAAAAACTTTATTTTTGCTTCATGAAATTCAGAGCTTATTTCTCAATGAAAGCAAATACTTTTTCGGTTCGGAAGAATTTTCCAGCTTCAAATTTGTATTTAAAAAAATTGAGAACTAAGAAAATTAATTTTCAGACATAAAACGGCATAGCGGAACTTCTAAGCAATTCCTTAAAAATAGAAGAAAATTCATGACAATATTTTTCTACTCAAAGGAGGAAATTATGAGGATACCGTTCGCGACATTCAAAACACACACATTTTTTGGGCACCTTCACTACGGTGTTTTTTTTTTACTGCCAATTGTTTGATTGTTAACAACTTTTTTTCAAATCCATGAAAATCTGAATCTCGTCCTTTGAAAATATTTCTGATCAGTGATTGAGAATTCCTTAGCTGTGAGCATCTAAGGTGTTCCGAATGTCGGAGTGCGTAGGACACAAAATTTTGGGACGCGTAGAAACTACTCTGAATTTATAATGAGAAATATAATTAAACATAAGCTTGTCGTTTCCTATGGTTTACTTCCTATGGTGACTTTTGAATTTTTTTTAAAATTTGTTTTTATAATTTCAGGCTCTCATGGAGGAACTGTAAATGCTCCTAAAAAAGTGGAGCTATTATACGAAAGTGTGCCTTCTTTGATGAATTAGATGATGTAATCAGTTCAAGACCATGCAACAGAGGCTGTGGCGTTAATTCTGCTTATCCTTCAGTTTTGAGACTTGCAAAACAAGAATGCCATAAACATCCAGCGACTCATACAGAATCAAAAAAAGAAACCAGGTATTGAAGAGAACTATGAAGATAATCTCTTGAATGAACTGAAATTATAATTAAACTAGCAAAAAGAGCTGAGGCTGGACCTATGGATTTGAATTGGGAGTAGGAAGATGGTGATATTATTCTGAGACTTAGTATGGACTTAGACGATGAAGATTTAATGAACGAGAAACTTGATAGCGATCTGAATACCGATGAACAGGAAAAAAATTTAGAATATTTCATTTGAACTGAGGATACTTTCGAGAAGATTTTAGCTGAACACAGTTTTAGCAAAACTAATGTTAATTCCAAAGAATTATTTTATGACATACCAGAGGCTGTACGCGAAATGTCTTTTCTGTTGGATGCTACAAATATCGATGAATCTTATACAAAATATGAAGAGAACAAGAAAGATGTCGTCAAGGAAATAATTGAAGAGATTTTTAAAAGAGAAGATAAAAATGTCCAGCAGATTTTGAAAAATCAGAAAGGAGCTCAAGGAAAACTGTTGTTAAGACAATCAGCTGCATTAAAAGAGAACACTAAATTATGTATCAGTGGTATACAAAATATCTTCTGAAGTTCTCTAAACAACTTTCCCCAGCAGTCCCGATTTTTGGGCATTTCGGAAGGGCAAATAATGTTTGGGACCTCCATTCCAGCTTTTGAACAATCCGCTGGTACTCATCATCAAGTCGAGCAAGAAATGCAGCAGCCAGAAAGAAATAATTATCAGCAGCAGAAGAAGAGTAAGTAACGATTCGATCATATGATTCAACTGTTGTGGATTATAACTGTTTCCTGTTCCTAAAACTAAATTCTTCTTTCCAGAATTCACCAACATGCTTTTTGAGAAATAAGTAATCTTACGTGCGGTAATGATTTTTACAGAAAGTTTGTGATGTTCTGTACTTATTAAGATAAAAGATTATTATTTGACCCAGAGATGTGCAAAAAAAACTCGAAACTAGAAGCTTAAAAAGAGTTAAATTGAGTTGATGCGAAACTTGAAAATATTCAAAAGTTTTAAGAGCCTTTAAAATAGTCCTAAAGCTGACTCACAGGTTCCACTGATGCTTTGAGAGTATTCTGTAATTAATAAATGAACATCTACAATATATAGATGTGCACAGCGCAACTCGACATTTTCTGGATTTTCATTCATAAATTTTTGAATACACTCAAAGCATTGGTACCAATTGTTATTCGGGTTTGCCTATCCCTCAAAAGCATTTGGAAGCGTTCGAGCAATTTCGAGTATTAGAACTGTAAACTAATTCGGAACGTGACTCCAAAAAGCCGGCTCGACTCGGACTTAAGTTTTGAGATTTTTCTACAAGCCTATAATAAACTCGATTCTAACCATTAGTAGTTAAGTGTAATATCCCGCCGCGTTCCGTACACTTGTTATTTTTTGGAAGTAAATTCTATTCTAATATAAAATTAACTACTACACCTTGGTACGCTAACGTTTAAAATTTTACTAATTGCAAATAGCACCTGGGTGCAATAAGCACTCAGGTCAAACCATCCCCATCCCCACTTTTGGTTAATCTTACGAAAAATTCCATAACTGTAGAGAGTTCTTAAATTTCAAGGTTTCAGAATTTTCTGGAATTCATTATATCTGACAAGCTAGTTTGATACATATTCGATTGTAGACAATTTTTTTCTTGAAAAAAGGTATGAAAATGGTTACAAATTTCTTCGAAAAATTCCGTAAAACTAGTCAATGCCAAATATGACGCAACACACTCTGACATTCATTATGAACCTTATTCTTACTACTACATTGCACTGGGTTCCTCTGAAATTCAGGTAAGCATTTATATGGAGCAATTTACTTAATCTACTTATTATTAAAGACGGGGATTCCGACTTGATGGTCATCTCACTGCTTTCGTTCGCGTGACGTTTCGAGGATAGGTTTGGCTTCGGCGAGCTCTCTGAAGGTTTATTTTACAAATTCGTGAGTTTTTCCAAAACCACGTTACAATATGTAGTATATATACAAATACTTCATGTGATATTCCGTTTTGTATTAATATTTTCTTAAATATCAAAAATAATGTATTCATTTATATATCACTAAATGTTATACAGTGATAAATACATAATTGTATTACAAATTTCTTTAATTAAAAAATAAAAAAAACGCACGTTTCATTGACAAGAAGACTCCATACATCCAAAAGCCAAAAGTCCAAAAGCCGTTTTTTAAAAATTTTTTCTCAACAAAAGTCTTATTTCCTTTGGAAATTTTTTGTTGTTGTTCAGAGTACGTATCACGAGATGAAATTTGAATTTTAAAAAGAAATTTTCAGCCTCATAGGTGCTAAGATATCTACGCAGTAGCGTACCTTATTTAATTACCCAAAAATTGTGTACAGAATTGCATACAGAAGTTTTTGTGTCTGCTGGTTTGAGTAGGGATTCAATTTAAACGTAAAAACGCAAAATAATACAGTAGCCTCCAGTTGAGCATCACATCGCCTCACTGAGAATTGAACTCGAGCTCGAGCGCTTTACAATAGGAAGGGTCAGCTGAACAGCGAGGTATCACGTGGTACCCTAAGAAGGCCTTAAGACAATGTTTATATTATGAAATATGAAAAAATTTCAAAAAATTAAAAATTTTATAGTTTAATTTAGTGAAATGCATAAATCCATGTGCAAACTTACAATAAATTATTGTCAACAATTCTCCGTAGAACCATTGATGTCCATCCTTTTCGATTCGTATAATCACGACGCCCTTTCGCAGGTGCTGTATTGGAATGTGCGAGCCATCGATAGCGCTATTAATTTTTAAATTTGAGTTATTTTATCAAATTCGATTGCCAAAATTGGCAATCTGGCAATCTGGCATGAAGATTAATTCTGTCATCAAAGTTCGAACCAAAGCTGCGACAGAAATAGACCATTTCCATTAAGTTGTAGAAATCTAAGATGCCCGACCATACCGGATAAGCGGAGAGTGAGTGAACATTGTATCGTGTCCGATCGTATACACTGTACTGCGAGTATTTTGTGTGTTGCGAATTTGTATTTCAAATACAATTTAAAATGTGGAGTGAATATTTTCAAGTCTAGTGGCGATTTAGAAACTCGCTACCATCAGGAAATGAGATACATTGATTATTTTAATCCCTACAGTCTTCGAAATAAATATTTTGAAACGATTCTTGCGGAGTATATGTAGTAACTGAGGTCGATGTAGTATTGTGTTTCACACTCACCCACAGTTTCTACACCTGTGCACAATAAAAGATTTTGAAAGCTTATGTGCTTTAGCATTCTGTAAGGCTGGATTCGTAAAAAAAGTTCTGTATAAAAAGATAAATGACAATTTTTTTATTTTTGCTGAAGTTAGGGTATTTGTATGTTCATTTTCAGGTTAAAAGATATTGAGAGTATTTCCAGTAAGTGCATTGTAAAAATAGTTATTGAAAAGTACCATCTCTTGTGACTATATGCGAATGTAGAATGTTAAGCTAATTTTGTGAGCGTGTATTTATATTTAATTCTACGTTTATTTTAGATTGCATTATGAGGTTCGACCGAGCTTTCAAATTCCCTACGCTCATAATCGTAAGGTAAAATAAACGTAAATTTGAAAGTTAATACACGCTCACAAAATAAACTCAAATTTCTACATTTGTATCTAAACACAATATATGGCACGAACAAGAAATTGTCATTGATTTTCTCACGCAGAAGTTTTTCCACAAATTCAGCTGCACAGAATGTGGAAGCACCTAAGCTTTTAAAAGCTTCCTGTTAAGAAGGCTGGCATTCAAAACGGTTGAAAAAGTTCAATCGTTTCCAATCCTTGAGTTGTCCTTTCTTTGAATCTTTGAAATGATATATGAAATGAGAAAAATTGAATCTATTTCAATCGGTGAAACACAACCTAAAATGAGAAATTATTTTTACTCTACGTTCAGAAACACACTTGAAGCATGATATTCTAAGATCTGGTAAGATTTTACGTTAAACTATATAACTTCATTCGTAAACACTCACTTTTCGAATTTTATTTCTGGAAAATAAAATAAGATTGTGATAAAAAATATGTAAAATTACTTTTCGCCACAACTTCATGAGTGAAATTCAATTCCAATGATGTAAAGTGACCAACTTAATATTTTAAAAAGTTTTTTGCTTAATGATAATGTCAAACGTTATATAAGAATACTGAAAATTATTTTATTGAATAGAAGTAGGAATCGTAGTTTTCAATCCTTTTAGAATGTATTCAGGAGTATTCAGAAAAATGTCGTCGAAATATTGGAATGAAATTGATTGAATTTTTTTCATCTGATATCCTATTTCATCGATTAAAAAAAAAATGCCAAATCAAGGTTTCATATGGATTGAATAATTGCTTCATTCATGTTAGACTGGTAAATCTCCAATATACCTAATACATTTTCAAATATGTATGTTTCTTGAATACCGGAATTTGTAGTACATATTATTGCCAACATATTTTGAGTTATAAAAATAATGAATTCAATTAAAATAACAATATCGACCTTCATATAATTTTTACTAATAGATATTGCATCCCCTCAAATAATCAAACAGCTTACAAATCGTTTTAACTCGCCAACAATTTTTTCTGAGCCTTCGGAAACTATGTACATTGGGTCTGAAAGGGTTAACAATCGTGCAGTGACATCTTTACTGGTTTTTCGAGAGTTGTCGTTTTTTAATTTACCCTAGTATTGAAATTGTTTTTAGAAGCTTTTTGTATTAGCATTGGGGTCTTATGAGTATGTATCATTACATGCAGTAAATTGTATAGATATGAATTTGGCAAACGTTTTGGCCCCGGAAAAGGCCCACTTCAGTACAAGTTGTGTACTTAATAAATTGAGAATTAATTTGATCTTCGGTATACACTATTCGGTGTGCAACATATAAAATTTAGAAAGCATGCATCGATTTATGCATATTTCTTCGACGCGCGATTTCCTTCTCTCCGCAACTCCCTATCTCCTTGTACGTTTTCATCGTTCCGCTGTAGAAGATTAAGTGAATGCAAGGCTGTAAGTCAGTGAGTAATCCCACAAACACAATCTTCTCTGACACTTTGCACATTACCAATCACACAATTGTTTAATTCGAAAGAAAGTTGAGATTCAATGAGATCAAAAGCACAAACGAGTGTAAAATTGAACAAGCAATTTCTTTTTATTTTAAGAGGTTAATTTTCAGCGTAAATATAGAGACATCCACTCCGTTTCAGATCACGTTGAAAACTGAAAGAGCATTCTCAGAGGAAAAGTATGTTTTTAAAAATATGTTTGAGAGGCTCACTAGAGACAACTATGTAAGCAAATGAAAAAAGAGGGAGAAAAAGGAAAGAGACAACCAAACCAACCTCGCTCTCTCTGCCTTATTCTTTCTCCGTATTTTTTATACTACTGCAAATCAAAATTTTGCGAGGTCATTTAGACCTGCGCATCAGAGGAGTTGTATGGAAAACTACGGTCATATATTTTGGTCTGACTATTATTTATCTTTTTTTTTTTTGATTGATACGAATACTCGTATAAGATAGAATCTAGAATTACTTTTCTAGAAACTACTATCCTTTCAAACTTTTTTGAAAAACTTTGTACATTCTTTTCAATTTACTTTAAAATTTTCTAACAATAGAGATTATGGAATACATCCCTTTTCGTTCATAAAAACCGGATAAAACTATCAAAGGCTTCATTATACCTGGCAAGATCTCTTTTTGAATTAATTGCATAGTTACCCTCTCTCTTTGTGGACAAAATTTCTGTGAGTTCTTTCTTTCTTTGATTTCTCCCATTATAAAGCACCTTTACATCCTCCCAGTCAAAGTCATGCCTATCTGTGATTTCATCTTTAGACAAAATGCTGTGATATTTCTTATTTCTGTTATAATTATTTTTATGTTCATCTCTCCTTATTCCTAGGGGCCTTCTTGTTTGTCCTGTGTAAGCTGCTTTACAACTTTTACATATGATTTTATAGATTACATTTTGTTTGTCTAGCTTGTCACGTAAGTGATTTTGGAAAAGAATCTGTTTGCACATTTCAAGATTTTCTTCATGAAAAGTTTCATGTGACAGTTTTATAGCTCTGTCTACTATACTTTTCATACCCCCAATTTTTTTCTGCATTGGGTGATTCGAGAGAAAACTCAGTGTACGTCCTGAAAAAGTTGGTTTTCTATGCCAATCAGTAATGATTTTACCTTCATCAGTTTTTACTACACAGGCCTACAAAAATGAGACTTTCGTTTCCTCAGAACTCTCTAACAAAGGGTTTTTTGAGTCGCTGATTACGATTCTGAAGTAAAAATTCAGAAATGCTAAATGGCAGATTTAATATGGCAGGTAGTATATCGAGATAGAGCATGATTAGCGAAATAAGGCAAAGCAGGCAATGAGACGGCCAGCTAAAGATAAATTTACTGTTACTCACTTTACACGTCAAAAACAAATGCCAATCACACCTGACTAACTTCACGCGGCGATCTTCTTCTTCTCCACAAATGACAATCCAGAAGCTCGTCAAAACTCGTCAAAAAATTTTTTGACAGTATCTTCCTTATATGTCACAGTGTCTGACAGAGTCTGTGTAAACCTTCCGGATTAATTCTGTCACATTTGTGGTCAGTATGTCCTCGAGAAACAAAGATGTGATATTAAGGATGCCATTAAAGAGTTATACTTACAATATTTTAATTGTGAAATCCAGCAACATGATAAAAATTGGGTTCCGCATGAAGTGCGCACAAATTAGTACACAGTTCTGAGATATTGGAGTAATAGTAAGCTAGAACACCTGCCTTCCAGTGTACCAATGATTTGGCGAGAACCTATTAGTCATGAAGAATGCTACTTTTGTTCATGTTACTTGCAGGGTATTAATAATATAAATAAACATCTTATAAAATATCCTGATGTAGCATCTACCTACGAAAACGAAACCTATTTCCGTAGTCTAAACGAATCTTCTTCCAACTCTTCTTGTGATGATAGATGAATGTGAAGAAGAACCCACATTCGAAGAAGAAATTCGAACTATTGGGCTCTTGGTTACAAGAAAGGAACCTCCTCGAAAAAAAACAACCATCTGTTGCTATAGGATTCGTGAGAAAAAATTTTCGAAATTTTTTTCTGAGCAAGATTCTGTGGTATTCTGCAATGACGTATCCGGCTTAATTTAAGAATTGGAAAGAGTGTAATATACTAAAGACTGGAGATTTTCCATAGATGCTTCGAAAAGAAGTTTGAAGGGTGTTCTTTTACACAATAGACATGAATATGGCTCAATTCCCATGTTTCACTCAGTACACCCACGCGAGTCTTACACCAATATGAATCTCATTTTTGAATTAGTGCAGTATGAAAATCATGAGTTTTTGAAGGAAGCATTGATTGAACCAAGTGATGTACTGCTACCACCCTTGCATATTAAACTAGAATTAATGAAGCAGTTTCTTGAAACACTTGTAACATTACTCGTCTCTAACCGGGGATCAAATTAATTGTTACGTATAATCGTTTGAGTTTAATACTAAAAGTATTGGGGTTGTCTTAACATGTTCTTGATTTTACTGAAAATTGGTTCAATTTTTAGTTATAGTAATGTTGCATTTCAAATTTATCTCAATAATATTGATTATCATTAAGAATTACGTCCAATTTGCATTTACTCTGTCCTATACAGTAGATTGCATCCAACTACACAGATTGGATCTAATACTGGTAGGATATTAAAAGTAGCCTAACAATTTCATTGTTATTAAAATTAACTATCCATGACTCATAATCATTAACAACCAAAGATTCTAAGTAAAATAAATTCCTATGCTATTGATAAATCTGATAATTTACTTCATAATCTCAATTCTAAGTGTTGTTCATATACTTGGATGATATTCTTTTTGTTGTGCAAACTGAAACCGAATGTAGGGAGAAAGTTAAAATAGCTCTAAAAATACTTGAATCGCTGGGGTTCATCATAAATTTCAAAAAATACCAGCTTAAGCCCTCACAATTATGTACCTTTGCAGGTTTCGATTTAGAAAAACAGCAAAAAATTCTATATTCGAGTAACTCAAAAGAAAAAAGAAGCTATTAAAAAGTCAGTCAAATGTTTTCAAGGAAAAAGCAAATCGAGAATAAGAGAACTAGCACAGCTCATAGGCACCCTCGTCGCAGCATGTCCAGCAGTAAAATATGGATGGCTGTACACTAAAAGGCTGGAATGAGAAAAATATTTGGCACTTAAAAGGTCCAATGGAAATTTTAACTCATCCGTGATACTTTTAGACAAGGCAAAAGAGGACCTAAGCTGGTGGTTTGATAATATGAAAAATTCCAGTAATTCTATCAGAGAGGAAATCTACGCAAAAGAAATATTTACTGATGCATCCCTTACTGGATGGGGTGTTTTCTGTGAAGATCATAAAGCGCATGGATGGTGGGACCGAGATGAACAAAAGCACCACATTAATTATTTAGAGCTCAAAGCAGCGTTCTTTGGATCAAAATGTCTCGCAAAAGAAAACAAAAATTGTGAAATACTTCTCAGAATGGACAATACGACAGGAATCTCGTACGACAATAGAATGGAAGGGATTCAGCACCCGAAACTCACTCAGCTTAGTAGAGTCATATGGCAATGGTGCGAGAGTCGAGAAATTTGGGATCACGCTTCGTATCTAAGATCGGCAGAAAATGTAGAAGCGGATGAACAATCCAGAGTTGCACCAAGCGAAACAGAATGGGAGCTCGC
>JAUMHM010086310.1:0-29466 GCA_032362435.1 Melikaiella ostensackeni
TAGGTGAATTCGGTGGTTGTTTGATGGTATTCGTTTTGTTTTTAGCCAAATGCTCACGGATAATGATGGCATTGTGCGACGACGTTATCGTGGTGCAAAATCCACGAGTTGTTTGCCAACAAATCCGGTCTTTTTCGGCGAATTGCAGATTACAGAGGTGTTTTGCATCATGAATTCCTTCCTTCGCGCTACAGTACCCGAGATGAGGTCATGGAAAAATCGAAGATGGCTCTGGTGGCTATACCGCAAACCGATTATGAAAAATGTTTCGAGGATTGGATCAAGCGCTGGTTCAAGTGCGTTGCAGTCGATGGGGAGTACTTTGAAGAGGACAATATCTATTATGAGGAATAAACTTGTATTTTTGATTTTAGAAATAAAGTCCTAAAACTTTTTGATCAAGGTGGTAAATCTCCGTCTATAAAGAAGCAATTGAAAAAACAAAAATGTGAATATAATTTATAGCTTTAAATAGGTGAGCTTGCAAACTTGCTAGTCGTTTAATATAATAAACAAAATAATTGAAGATTCTAAACATATGTGTCCGTGAATAGGTGTATTTAATTTTTAATAGTGGCAGCCTCAGCAAAAACACTGTTCGCCTCAGTACTGCTTTTCATTAACTTTTTTAATTATTCCTCACGATTTTGATACAGTTTACTTCTTGTTTTTTAGGCATAAAAAAATTGGATTTTTTCCTGTAGTGAAGAAACCATTTACTGAGTAGAAACCTTTTAATTCGTAGAGGAATGATTTTCTTTCACCTTCAATTTTTTCTTTTTCCTTAGTGAGAAGCATCAAATAAGAGTCTCAATGAAACCTCCAAAGCATAAAAATGGAGTTTAGATGCCGAAATAGATGGGATTAATTCTGCGAAATCGAAAATAGTAACGTCCGCGATGGCTAGTGCCTTCACCCTATATAACCTCATTTCTATTTGCATTGAGAGAATGGTTGCGTACTTGGTATTAAACTAAATACTATAAAGCAAGAGAGAAGAGGTCAATCAAGCCTGTTTTTTAGTCCATCTCAGACTTCGTTCTGAATTTTTGAGTATACAGTCTTGTTGTTGAATTGAACATAAAAAATAGTCATTTGCGTTCGTGTTTTTCATTCAGAATTCTTAAAGTATATCCAAAAATACTAAGTTTTTGGAATTAATCTTCCTATTGAACCGTAGATATTGGAGAATAGAATATTTTAAGTAGAAAGCATATTTTTACTCAAATCAATAGTTTTCGAGAATAATGGGGCAGATCAGTTTTTATACAACCGGCGACACAAAACGGGAGTTTATGCGTTTGGGTGCAAAACAGTTGACGCCAAAAATCTCCAGAAAAACTGCCACGGTACTGCAATATTCAAAGGTGGTCTCACAAGTGGGTGATCATTGTACATCACCTCAATTTCGCTCCTTTCTATTGATTTTGACTCAAATGCCAAATCATTTTCAAACCCGCGCAAATATCGCGTGGATATTGCAATGCTTGATCCTGATTGGTCCATTGATTAAGCATCGATCAATACTTGAAATAAAAGTGACAACGCAGTAAAAATTATATTTTCATCTAACAGGCAGAAACAATACAGCTAAGTGAGCTGAAGCTACATTACAATATAACTCAACATGATTGAAAATAGTTTGAGTATTTCTTTTGATATTTTTATGAAAGGAAATTCAGAAAGTAGTTTTAATTCTCAAAATCAAAATTTTTTATTGTAATAAAACTAGCTGTGTTCTATTGATTTGAAAAAGGCCATGGTTAATCGTCCCGCTTACCAGGATGAATTTGAAATTTACTGAATAAATATCAAAATTCTCATCGGATACCATCATAACATGATGGGATGGAAAATTTCAATTTTGTTCTCGTGTAAATTTACATAATGAATTATAAAATTGTTGTTCTTCTGCTACGTTCAAGACGAGCAAAGGAGAATAAAAAGAATTGGATGTGGTTGGAAACGATTTTTATTATTTCATCACTACACATTGTTTGAAGGAGTCGACTTATGCATGAAATATGATTCGTTCTTTGATTTCACACATTCTTACAACTTCAAAAGTGCTAGTAGTCGATTTGAGTTTGGACAACGCAACGTAATGTAGGAATTATTATCATCGATACAATTCGTGATCAAGGCATAGCGCTTTCGAAATGGATATAATTGTTTTTCTTGAAAAAAATTGAAAACTTTTGTCTTTTAATTGAAGCATCGGCATAGATAACGCTGGATCAACAAAAATCTGTTCTACTGGCATCTTTCTTCAAACTGTGAGCATATGTTGATATACTCTGTTATGTAACATAGCTTGTTCAATGGCATATATTTTATGTTTGCAGCTTTACAAATATTTTGCCGTACTTGGTTAGCAAAGTCGTTCAGCGTTGTTGGTGTGTAGCGTGAATCGTGTTGACACGAACATACGGATTTTTATTAATAACAACCAATAAATTGTAATTATAGTGAAACGCTGTGGAGAAAAATTGGAAAGATAAAAAGAACAAGTGAAGAAGAAGCGGTACAGTGGAGAATCAATTGTCACATCTGAGGTGAATATAGTGCCACAAAAAGATCGTCCAACCGGGCTAAATTTTAGGTTAAATTATTTCTTTTTTGACTACTTTTGAACCTTTTGCTTTTTTTATATTGTTAGTTTTGTGTGATTAAATAAATGAATTTAAAATGAAAAATAATAATCATGTTTGGAATACAGTACATAACAATTTTGTTCATTTCCCCAGCTAACCTGCAAATGCGGTTTCGATCGCCGAAAATTGGAGGAGGAAGACTTGAAGTTTCATTTCGACCAATTTCATAATTTGACTCAGTACGAGAAGCAACAAAATTTTTTGAGATCACAGATTACCTGCGTTTCTGTTTAAAAAAGGAAGGGTTTAAGCAAAATAGACCAGGATGAACCCGTTTTTTGCAAACGTCAAAGAACGTTTGAATACAGAGTTCCAAGACCTTCAGGAGGTGAAATGAAAGTTTGCCGCTGCTCTTTCTGTACAAATTTTCGAATATGCAGGAAACGTGTACAAGTTTTGTGTTCAAGAATCGCTTCTGGACTATTCGATTATTCTGAATTTCGTGGTGGCCCTCGACAGATGGACAAGCGTGCTGAATAGAACTTCAAAGTGATAGAGCAAATTCCACGATTTCCGAGAAAAAGTGGGCATTACAACCGCGAGGATTGTCCAAGCATAAAATATCTGTCAGAAGACTCAAACATTTCTATAATGTTTCATCAGTTCCAAGCCGAACACCGCGATCCAGGGACAGAGAAAAATCCTCCGGTGAGCCGCAGATGGTATTACAATATGTTCCGAAAATACTTCAAGCTTTCTTTCCAACGACCTCAAACGGATACTTGCGGGACTTGCGATGCACTTAAAATAAAACAAACTACTGCAGAGGGTCCTGAAACAAGAGAAGCTTCCACTAAGACTTCACTGGAACATCATTTAGAAGTTGAGAAGAGTCAAAAAATGCTGAAGGCGGACAAGAGAGATTTCCGAAAAAATGTCGTGAGTTTCGATTTGCAGCAACAAAGACAACACACTCCGAAATGTACTACAGCCGGCAACTTAGTCGTTATAATTTAGGGATACATAATGAGCGTAAAAATAATGGTGCGATGTGCTTATGGTCCGAAGATTATGGAGAAAGAAGCTCCACAGAAATCGCGTCCTGCTTGTATGATTATTTTACGGATGAAGTCGGAATGACCTCTGGGTACGCTTCCACTCACTTTACTTAAATATACTTGATTCGTTAAACGTTCCCCACTCATTCTCTCAACATAACCAAACCATTTCAGCGAATTTCTTTCGCTCTTGTCAAACAATGTTTCTTCTGCACCACATTCTTTGAGAACCCACTCATTGCTGACTTTGACCATTAGCGTTCTACCGCACATATTTCGCAGGAACTGCATGCCAACCGCGTTCACTTTACTTCTTTCCTTTTCTTGATACGCCCAGGTCTCGCTACCATATAGCACTGTGGATGCAAAGTCAGAGTTATATATTGCAATTTTAGCTTTACTCGTTACATTTTTACTTTGAGTAATAGCTCATCAACTTGTTCTATCCTCTCTCCGTTTAAGGCAATTTTGCATACTGTTTTCTTACCCCTTCTTGCAAACACGATAGTTTTTGTTCATTTGCATGAATCTTAGGACCCATACTCTTCATGCTGGTATTCAGTCTGCTCATCATTCTCTGCAATTCGTCGACTGATTCTGCCGTAACAATCTTGTCATCTGCAAACGCTAGTCCACGTACTTTTACTACCCCGAGATCAACGCCTTTTTCGTCTAAGAGGACCATTCTTAGACATTTGTCCATATATATATTGAACATCCAGGAGGACATAATGCAGCCTTGCCTAACGCCCTGATTAATGTTAAACCAATCGCTGAATTATCCATCCACTCTTATACTCGCTTTACTACCATTATATATTGCTTTTATTGCTCTTGGAAGCCAACTATTCACTCCATACTCTTTCAGGACTTTCCAAAGTCTAGATCTATTTACCCTAACGTGACCTACAACGGAATTACCTAACGTATTCCCCTCAATGGGAAGGTTGTTATGCTCCATAGCTGTACCTTCATACAATTTCTTGAAAAAATCTCTCATACAATCTTTCACTTTGTCCGAATCTCATACCATTTCACCATCAGCATTCTTCACTCCGACTACTTCAGTGCTAGAACCTCCTCTCATAATCTTCTTAACCCATTTCCAAAAGCTCACATATTTTATTTATTCTGTTAGACAGAAACTTTATAGAACGTATTACACGATTGGCGTTCAGCGGGATAAACAAGATTCCCTTCCTGACACCCCGCCTTTGTATAATATATATTGAATAACTATACAAGATTTATTTATATAGAAAAATGTGTCCCTATGTTTCAGTTTGCCTTGGTATACGTGATGCCTTACGTGAATCATTTAGAACATTTGAAGTTATCCTAGGAGAGGTTCCTCATCTTCGCATCATGGTCAAGATTCGAGTCATGGAAACTTCAACGGTAGTAGCAAGAGGGGACTGGTTCATTCGATATTTATTCCATAATAGTATTCTATCAATACATGATGATAATGAATTGAGCAATATAATGGCAGTACATAAAATCGAGCATAAAATAACAGGGGCTCCCCCGAAAATTAAAACCAAGGAATTTGCTGAGCAATTAGTTCTATTTGAAGAATTGCCACCAAATACACCACATATTAGTCAGTACTCTCGAGCCATCCTCCTAACCAAAGTGCATACCCAGGCATTTACGGACGTTATTAACTGAAAATTCAAGAAAAATGTTAAATTAAAACACCATTTTTTTATAATGACGGCAGTAGCTGCGCAGTGATTCCCGACTCATCGAGTCACGAACTTTGAGCATGGACGGGCGGCTAGCGCTTGGATGGGTGACCGTCGGTGATTCTCGCCTAGTTATGAATTTCACTGCGTTCATCTACTGTAGAGCGGAATGCCTACATCCAACCATGAGTGTCGGTAAAGGGTTGCGCTCAACAAGGGTTATCTGAATTTTCCCTCTCCCTTGGCAAAAAGTCCAAACAATGCGAGCGCTTATAGTATATTAAAAATCCCGCTGCAGACGGTAGAGGATACTTAATGAGGATAGGTTTTCTACATGTAAATTGAATAGATGAAAAGAATATACATTTAGGAATTAAAATTATGTTTCACACCACCATGGAGGGTTCAGGGGGGAGGGACACTGTTTCATACCCTTTTTTTCTCAAAATGTCTAGATTTTGATAATGATTTACAGTTACTCAGCTGGATAGGCAAATATAACTATTAGATGCCCCTCTCCCAAGAAACCTCCTCTGGATTCTCCTTAGCTTCGAATTCGCAGAATTTAAAATTGTGACTAAAACAATTTAAATGAGAATCACGACTGTCATATTTTTTCAATCTAATTGAAACCTATTCTTATTATAAACAAATTATAGCATTATTTGAAAGAAAAATTACTATCAGCAGACCATCATCTTGTAATTTCATATTGAGAAGCCATGCTAGCTTTGAAACCGATTGTTTTCTCATTTTTTTAAAATTTCATGAATAATATAAGGTAACATTTGCAAAATGGTGAAGAAGGTTGATTTCAAATTTAAAGGGTGAATTCACTTAACAGTAACTTTTGCATAACTTCAAACAATAATTTTTTCGGCTTATTTTCAGAAAAGTCAAACGCAATTCCAAATTTTCCAGACTAATTAACAAAGAATTGATTTTCAGCTGAAAAATTGTTATACTTCTTTCATTCATAGCTTAGAATATTTCTTCGAATTCAAAAAATATTTTCCATGGCAATTGATTATTTAGTTTCATTCACTTGATATTTTGAAAATTTTATATAGTTATGATACTGCACAAAAACACGATGTCAACAGAACAGTAAACTTATTATTCGTGAATTTTTTACGGGAAAAAAGATAGTCATACTCTTAGATACGCTTTTTTTATCTTCCTTTCTTAAATATCATGTTGTAGTGAAAATGACATTAGTGAATAGAGTTCACATCCAAAAATTCATCTTTTTTGTATACTAAAGCTACGTGCTCATTTGAATGAAATGCAGATTACATTTTCTTCAATTTTGGTAAGATTACGTGACATCACTATCTTATCTCTATATATTTTTTCAATCTATGAGTATTTATTGTGTACTATATTATCATTTCCGTTGCAAAAAAGTGCATTCCAGATGGTATGCACGGTGGCCATTAAATTCTAAGAGGAAATTCCCGAACATGCATATTTCAAATTATTCATTTATTAAAATATTCAATTAAAAATAATAAAATTTCTAATTCTTAAATTCGCTATCGTCTTATTATGAATAATCGAATTTGCTGCTATTTGAAATAATCTAATTTTATAAACCATTATTGAGAAGTGAGCATTCAAACTCAAAGTCATAGCTTTCAAAACAAGTGCGCAATACCTTCTTGAAATGTCCTATGCAAAATGTCCATCTGATATGTTTTAGATTCCATTTTTAAATCATTACACAGCTCCACAAAAAAAAGAGGTTGTCAGCCCCAAAAACCAGAATAGGCTTACCCTACGTTTTTGAGGTCCCTGTATCCGAACCCGGAGCCGGTTTGGCTCCAGCACGTCACATTTCGTCCCTAACCTCAAAAAAACTTGGCAAATAATTATAATTATGCAAAACATGCATTTTTCCAATGCAAAGTGGTCATATCCTAATGTTTTCGAGGTCACTGAGTACAAATCCTGAGTCGGTTCGGCACCACGGTCCCAGCATTTAATATTTGATACGTAACTTCGGGAAAACTTTGAATCCAACACACCAGACTCCACTCGTCCGATTTCTCGCTTAGCGGAAATTGAAGGATAGTCGAAAATCAGTTGATGCCTTGGACAGCATCATGCAGATGGCAACCGTGCGAACCAGCATTTCGAACGTTCTCGCACTGCATAATCATATGTTCGAGTAACGAAGCCAGTAGGAGCCTACTGCCTCGCAGGAGGGCATAAGAGTGTGAGGATGAAGCCGTAGTGTGTCCGGCGACGAGTTGGCTCTATCCTCGTCAAAGTCGGAAAGCCCTCATACCCAAAGCCCTTGGGAGGTATGAGGGTTATCACCCCTAGGATGGGAGACTCACCTGCGATTGGGCCAGGATCCCTAATGTGTGGGTCTATCACATACTCATGGCATTTATGAATAAAACCAAGAAATCCTCAACTCAACAATCTAAAGGTACTAAATCACAAGTTGATCTTGAAGCTACCACCTCAAAACATCATTGTAAAAGAGACCATGATTCATTATGCTAGGTATGCAGTGAATTTCATCGACCAAAAACTCTTATGACAATTTCTCACCAGATCAGAACGATTTACGAAGATTGCCATCTCACAATTGCTCATCAGTATAAAGAATGGGTGCCACATGAAAAATGCAATTATTGTAGATTACAATTGACTCGCTGGTATTAAAGTAAAAATATTGAAAATGTGAAATTAAAAAGTCCAACTTTATGGGCAAAACCCACTTGTGAAGAGGATTGCTATTTGTTCAAGAACGATGTAACTAGATTCAACTAAAAAAAAAATAAAAGAAGTATTGCTTACGTCGTCGTTCCGACAGTAATAAGACCCATCAAGATGTGCAATACAAATGAGCAAGGTATTGAAGGATTCGGATGTATTTCCTCTCGGGAAAGTATAGAGAGCCAAAAAGACGCTAGCGAAGGAGAATGCTCCAGTGAATCTGACATTAACGACGAATATGTAGGAAGTGAAGGAAATAAGCCATAACTTTTTTCAGAAAAAGAATTAAACAATCTCATCGGAGACTGAGGACTACCCAAGGAAACAAGTGAATTCTTGGTTTCTATACTAAAAAAAAAAAAAAATTGGTGGAAAGAAATGTGAAAGCAACTGACTATAGGAACAGAGAAAGATTCCAGGAAATATTTCACAATAGGAAGAAGGCCCTCATTAGTTTACTGTCACTATATAAATGAATTGATGGATGCACTGAAACTAGGAATTTAGAGAGCTATCGCACGAAGACTATTCATAGATTCCTGTAAGAGAAGTTTGAAAGCTGTTTTGCTTCACAATACGAATATTTTTGCTCCCATACTGGTAGCATATTCAACTACATTAAAAGAGAATTACGAAAATATCAAGTTGGTATTGTATAAATTGGAACATTCACAACACAATTGGTGGATTTGTAGGTATTTCAAAATATTGGGAATAATTCTGGGTCAGCAATCAGGTAACGTTAAACATTCATGTTTCCTATGCTAATGAAATAGTACGGACCGACCTAATCATTATGAAAAGATTGATTGGCCAGCCAGAGAAATTTTTGATCCAGGATCAGAGAACATCATCAATCTCTCACTAGTGAGTCCGGCGAGAGTTCTACAGCCACCCCTGCATATAAAACAGGGCATGGTGAAGCAGTTTGTATCAGCATGAGAAGAAGAAGATATCTGTTTTATATATCTCCAAGGACAATTCCCAGAACTATCAGAGGCAAAACTGAAAGCAGGATTATTCGATGGACCTCTACTCCGGAAAATGTGTAGGGATCAGAATTTTGTCACAGCTATGAACAAAGTGCAAAAAGCAGCTTGGATAAGCCTCAATAAAGTTGTTGAAAAATTTTTAGGGAACCACAATTGTGATAATCACAAAGCAATAGTGAGAAATATGAAACAGAACTTCGGTAAAATGGGATGTAATATGAGCTTGAAGTGACATGTATCAAATTCCCATATTGACTATTTGCAAATGGATTTGGTTGATTACAGTGAAGAGCATTGAGAAAGATTCCATCAAGATATTAAAGAGATGGAACGTCGCTACGAAAGAAGGTGGAGTATAAATATGATGGCAGACTTTTTTTGGACATCAAAGAGAGAATATACACAGAAAGGAGTTAAAAGGAAGCGGAATTCATTACATCGATCTTTCGAAGATAAAAAAGTGCGATAGTCAAGAAGGGCGCGAATTGAAAGGAACTTGCTCTGAATTCGGACTTAGGAACCTAGAAAACACAGGACACGACCACTTTGCATTGAAACAATACATGTTTTACAAAAAATCACCAATTCGCCACGTTCTTTTGAGGTTAGAGGCGAAGTATAACGTCAAGAAACCACAACGCTCCGGACTCGTACTCAACGACTTTGAAAACATAGATTGTGACCACTTTTCATTGACGGGACTCATGTTTCGCCTGAAATCAGCGATTTTTCACGTTTTCCGAGGTTATGGACGAAATGTAACGTGATAGAGCTAATTCGGCTCCGGATTCGGACACAGCGACGTCAAGAACGTAGGGTAAGCCTATCCTGGTTTCTGAGTCTGAAAACTTTTTTTTTGTGGAGCTGTGTTATTCATCATTATTTCGTAATTTGCCAAGAAAATATATTATCCCTAGATAGATAATGAAAAAGAAAAACATTTTTAAAAATTTTTTCCAGGCAGTTTTTGCAGTCCATGTTGTAGGAGAAGACTATCCAAATACAAAACTGAGTGGCATGGCGGGCTTTGCAAAGAAAGGAGGCACTACTGGAGGTTCAACTGGGAAAGTGGTCTTTGTCAAAAGTGTGGATGACTTGAAGCAATATATCAGTGATGACGCACCCCAAACTTTAGTCATAACTGCGAATATTAAATCACCTCAAAAAGTGACTATTTTTCTGGGGTCTAATAAGTCTTTAATTGGTTCTTGGAAAGCAAATGTTATCAACAACGTATATTTTCATACACAGCGCAACGCAACCAATCTAATCTTTCAAAATGTGGTTTTCCAACACTCTCCTCAAAATAACGGCAACAATGATACTCAGTTGATTTTTGAATTTGGTGGGCGTTATTGGGTAGACCATTGCACCTTTGACGGAGGAAAAGTAAACCTTAATGATTTAGGAAAGCTCCTCAAGGTATCATCCGTCATTTTCGTGACAATTAGTTATTGTAAGTTCACACACCATAATTATGGTTTGTTACTTGGTTTTCCATCAGACGACCCAAAACCTAAAGATGAGGATGTAGCTCAAGTAACTATAATGTTCAATTTTTTTGACGATATCGATGCCCGAGCGCCGGGTTTGATGCGCCATGGAAAGTTCCACGTCTTCAACAATTATATCCACAACTGTCGTTTAGGTTTTACCATTGGTTTGTCAGGTAAAATTTATTCAGAATATAACTATTTTGCCGAACCTCCAAAAGATTCTCTCGTACTTGATGATAAGGGTAATGGTTTTTTTAAAGACATCGGAAGTTTACTCATGCCGAAAAAATACAAGTCTAAAATACATGAGTGGCTCCCATCTACAGACTATTCCTATAAAGTACAAACAGTAGATTACAGCCAAAATTTTTGTAAACAACATTCGGGCGCTCAAACACAAAAATTAGACTTCGCTGCTGGTAACTAAAACTCATTTAATTCCGAATGATGTGTCTATGTACGTATATTTATATTTATTTTCATTAGGAAAAGTTAATGTACATACTGATAATTATTGTTAATAAATACTTGACATAAGTGCATATGAATTATTTGTTATCGTTTCTAGAATTTAATATCCTTTAAAATATTTTTTGAAAGAAATCATTCAAATGACTCCTAAGGAAGGAGAATAAGAGGTAGTGTTGAGAGGAAATGCAAGTCCAGGGCATGGTCGTAAGCGTATAGGATTCAGAATGATTGTTAAGACGATGTTTTATAAATTGTTGGTGGGAAGTATATAAGAATTGTATGCAAGAAAATATAAAATGGATCTGTGGAGACTCTTAATCCTGAAAAAGGGAAAGAGTATAAACAAATAAAGAATAATCTAGTCACAAACAACAGAGCTTATTACAAATACTTAAAAATAAGTTTGACTTTTCATTTTAATAACTTTACAAAAATTTCAAACATAAAGTTGACTCGACTGCACATAAATACGATGTCGACAAAGCAATAAACTTGCTATTCGTAAATTCTTTCTAGCGGAAAGAAGTTGGTATTACTTCAGACACGCATCTCATCTTCTTTAATTAAATATATAAACTGAAAGGACACAGCATCGAAGTAAAATGTTAGATAATACAGTCTGAAGTTTCGAACTTAAAAAAGACATTTTGAGTTGCGAGTTTTTCAGATCATCTATTTTTCAGAGAAGGACACTAACTTTATTTAATATTTTAGGAAAGCCTCATTGGTACTTTTTCTTTCTGGGCTAAAGAGTAGAGTAAGAGTACCTAAACTTTAAGGTTAACTTTGTTCGATTTGGTTTCTAACCACCAGAAAGAAATAAATCGGTCCGATTCCAAAACGTAATTTTAATATGAAATTTTCTAATGAATCGTCTGGATGAAGTCAAAACAAAAGGGTTTTCATTCACTCAGACGATGGGAATAAAGGTGTAAAATAACAAATTCAAAAAATTATTATTATTGTCATAAAATTGCACATGAAAACTGTCCCCAGTTATCATGTGCCATTTTATGATGCAAGTTACATTTACAAGTGATATTTGAAACTTAAGTAGAAATTAAATTCAAAATAAATAAGTATTCAAATTCTTTAACAACAACCTTAAAGTGTCATTACGAAATCCTTAGAAATTGAAAAAAAACAGAATCCAACGATCTTATTAAAACAACACACTATTTAATGTCTCCATTTATGTTTAAAAACAAATAATGAAAATAAAAATAAAAAAAGCAACTTTCAAGTCCCGTCTCTCTCATCTTTTTCGACTTTTTTATTTTTATTTTTTGATCACAATGAAGAAACATTCACGAAAATCTACCAATGTTTCAATGCTCATTCAACGCCTTTTTCAAGGCATTCAAAAAAAAAAAAATCCTGGAGATTGAGATTTTAAACAAATAATACTGAAAAAAACGAGAGCAAAAAACAAACAAGGCGATTTTAGAGTGTGTTGTTCAAATTTGATCGTTGTATTCTTGGTTTTTTCAATTTACAAGAATTTCGTATTTGAAACTGATAATTGTTAATTATTTTAATTTTGATACCCCTTTTATTGTACTAATGACACTCTGAATATGTAATGTTTACATTCTTATAGAAATCAATCTCATCATTTTTTATAATTAGCGAGGTTCCTCTACCATAGGTTGATTTTCACAATATTTGGATCAATTCAGGAATGCCAAACTATAATTTGAAGAATATTAACAAAATTTGGGTAAGCTTCGAGAAGAGAGTACCTTTCGAATAATTCAAAACTCAGTAAACCGTTCTTTTTTAACGCGCTAAACCAATTTTTTGCGAGGAAAGGAGGTGAATGTTGTTCAAAAGTGTAGAATTTCTTGACGAGATTTGCGACACTCCTATGATTACTGATTAGGGAACTTCCATGAAGCGCGCAGCAAAAAGCTAATTTGCGCTTGCTTCGTCTGTGGGCGGAAAAAGCGACTTTGCGCACACTTTACATGCACGAAAAGGCATACTTTCAGTGCCGAATGGACGAGAAATTGTGTTCATCAGTCGCAAGCATTATTACCGTTACAATTATATCTTTCAGTCTCTTTTATTGTGTAATATGGCTAACATCGTCCTCAGATTGATTTGCGAGTTCGAGGACTGTTTGCCATACTCTTGAGTTGGCTGGTCGACTGCTATTCTATTAAAATATGGCCATCCCTCGAGAAGGTCCTGTGAGAGCTACTCGTCCTACAGGTACAAATGCACCCTCCAATTCCTCCATCAATCTACAATTCTACAATCATCGCCGACCTGGAAACAGTCGAACCACTCGAATCTTTTGAGAAATTCATTTGATTCACAAACATTTTTAATTCGAGGTTAGATATTGATTTTGTACTTGATTTTAATTATATATAAATAAAATGCTTTATTTCAGTCTCTAAAGATCTAAAAATACGCAGACCATGTCTACTCAATCAGTAGTTAAATGTATTTACAATATTTACATCAACTTCATGCTAATAATAATTTTGCAACATTAAACTAATCTCATTTCCCTTCCGTATAGCTTATCGCTTTGACGTCTCAACTGCCTTTCCAATTCGATTAGCCATTCCACCACCTCTACTTTCTTTTTTTGATGCAGAATCTATCCCAATGTCATACTTCCTTTTTCTATTTCTCACAATCTTTCAGTCAGTGTTTTAATGCACTCCCACTTCTCCCACAAAGCATGCGTATTCTTTCCTCCTCTCTTCCTCAGTGTTTATCCCATCTCCTGTCTCTCCACATTTCACAAGTGCAATCAATTTCTGACTGTCTTTTTCTCCCTTTCTCTTCAGATATATTGGATTTCCTTCTACTCTTATCCATTTACATTCCTAATTGTACCTTGCTCCTCCAATATTCTTTTCTATTTTTTTTTCATTAATCCTTTATCCCTTTCGATCAATTCCTGCTGCACCTTTATTCTACTTTCATACATTTCCTTAAACAACCCTTATGAAAAATCACACCTATTCAAATACCTTTTCCTTTTTTCAAACTATAAGGGTATTTTTTGCTCGACAGAAATCTACCCATACTGAAATGGCTCACTCTTTGCTTAATCGTTTCATATAGACTTTGTAATCCGAGGAAAGTCATTCAGCAGGATCTAGGTAGCCAGCCACTAGCAACGAAAATAAAATGTGTATTTTATTTCTACTGTCTCAATGACCTAATTGTTAGTGACAATTTTTTTCTTTAACCAAGATTACCATTACAGGGAATTTTCTAACGAATCGACGAAATACAAAATATTCTTATTTTCCTGAGACTCCAGCTGTAGAAAAGGAGAAATCACAGGGACATGGGGTTTTCCTAAACATGAAATAAGAGACCATAAATTGATTGAATCTTAGATTTATTCATGATGATTAAAGGAATAAATGACGGAATACAAAAAACTTTACATGAGATTGAAGCAAACGCAAAAAAAGGAACTCACAATCTTACCACTTTACCATCACGAGGTCGACCCCAAAAATTTCAATATATACTTAAAATGTCGACCACGTGGTGATGCTCCAAATTTATTCGAGGCGACACAAAGTCAAACAATTCTCCGCGACCGCACTGCTTTCACTTATTTCATCGAACTTGAATGACTTATCTTGAGTCTAACATATATTTAAGCAATAAATTAGGGAACATGCTAAATTAATATGATTCGCGAGAAGCACTTCTAAGTTGTGTGAACAATCCTTTTGGCGATAGCTTTTCACTGAATAGAATTCCATACGTAATTCTCTTACTACGCCCAAACTCTTGCCGGAATCAAAAAGTGTGACTGACCTTAACACTCGACACGTAGCTCGCTTTTTCAAAATCCATCATCTTACTTTTTTATGGTTAAACAGTTCAAAATCGATCAACAAAATGCTTCGTGTTTCTTAGAGACGTTCTTCCGTCGACACGCAGACTGAGAGTGACAAGCTACGCGACGGAGAGTTCGCAGGTTCGCTCTCACATCCGCTAGTACGGGACCAATTCGTGCATCTCTTCACATATCATCGGTGTCGGCAGCCAATCCGAGTCCATGTCTGCCATCTTCCTGAGGAAACAACGTCACGCAAATCTGGCGACAAATCAAGAAAGATAACCATTAACAAAAGGAGCCTGGGGCTTAACATGAACTTTCTTTTCTCATCCCCTTATCTCCATAAAAAACTTAATAGTGGATGACAAAAGGGTTTATTTAACTCGTCAAGTAAAACGATCTTGCCGCTATGTGCCATTGCTGGGGCTTCGGGTATTGGACTTTTAGAAAGTGAAGCTGGCCTGCCCATTGGTGGATTAATCTTCCAGTAGGTGTGCTATGATTGGAGCGTCTTCTCTCGCACTCCAAGATGGCCGACCATGCGTGGGACTCATTGGATCGACAACGACAGACGAACTCGGTTTTTTCTTTCTACTCCATGGTGTGGACATGAGTATGTTTTTATGAACTCTGAGACGCTGCGATCCTCCGAAGTAGACAGCTGGCACTCTCGTGTACATGGTAAACAAAATGAGACGACAGAGTATAAATCAATGAATTTCGCAAAGCCCAGAAGTGTCCCTGTGGAGTCGGATCCTCGCCCTACGGTCTGGTGTAACCAGTAATTTAATAAAGTTTTTCTTTCTCTCTAGCGGCCCCGGTGCCGGTAGGGATTGTTAAGTGACAGATGAAAAACACCTCGTCACAAAACCCATCACGTTTCTCACTTACACTTCCTATTTTCTTCACGCATACTTCAACTATTGTTCTACCATCACTATCCATCAACTTCTCTTCGTATTTGGAAGCTCCATTACCTGCTCTTAGCCTTATTTTCTCCCAATCTACCTCCTTCAACACAATATACCAGGGATATCCAAAGTCAGTTCCTTGACTTTCTTCTCTTCCCCTTCACCGAGAGCTTCTTCGTTTTTTCTCCTCACTCGCTCGTTCGCTGAGTGCGGTAAGAGAGGGGATTGACGAGTGACAGATTGTTACACTTCCCACTATCCGTGGACATTCCTGCGATATACCATTGTCTGCCTTTGTCCAGTTTCAGAGTCCACCCAATGTACTCTCGGAGAATTATGTTCGTTTCCTTTCGTGCAAATTTCCGAATTCTGCGACTCTGCTTTTTTTTGAGGACGGTCTCCCTGGTTGATAGGCGAATCGGTCATGCCATAAACCCAAGACCCCCGAGTTTACCAAAATAGTAGGCTTTTATCTAGTGATTGAACCATTCAATCTTCTCACAATTTCGAAAATATCTATACATTTGGAAATTATTTTTATATACAAGAATTATTTCAGTACTGTCCCTGCACGGAACACCTGATGCCACGTTCGCCTCAACCTTTGCGAATATAGTCTACCACTCATTGTCAGTAATATAAAGAAGTGTGAAAAGATGTTTGCTGACCAGAATTATAGAAGGTCTTACAGTTTCATTCAAACAATTTTCACAAATTGGTAACCCGTATGCAGATTCGTTTGTAGCACGGAGTCATGGTGGAGGGAATGAGAAGAATAGTTCTTTTATCATTTATTGACTATCCAGGGTTCGTGGGAGTTAGCTAATAATATTATCTTCTTTACTTATATTGCCAATTAGAATCTTGGGATGGTTAACAGCGAAAATGCGGAAAAATGTTATTCACTTTGTATTTGTTTAAAGAATTGTTTTTTCGCAGTGAGCGAAATAACACCTAGAGGTATTTTGGTCGGGAATCTGCTAATGTGCTTGACAGTTTTTTCGGGCTCACAGATTTATGTATAATAAGTACGCAATGTTTTAAAACAATATAATAGTTTAGAATATCTTTTTTTTTGCTACATTCAAAAAGCAGCTGGAGTTATTGCTAAAAAGAATCCAAAGGTACCCTTCGTTCTTGTATAGGCCTATTAGTTCTTTTACTTCAATTTTACAAGTTTGAAATCTATATTAGGGCGAAGTGAGAATGCTGATATTGATCGGATCCTTTGAGCTCAGGAAAAAAAGTTGTGAGTTGGCATCCGAAAAAAAAAATTTTAGAGAATTTTGAAATTGGTTAATATCTTCTATGCGGGTTTTAGGTTTGAAAATTAAAATTTTTGAAATTTTAAAAAAAGATTCTATTGGCTCAACAATTATTTCAAATTTGTTATATGCAAAGTTTTTGCTAAAATTTGTTCACCTTGAATCGAAAAAAGATGCTATTTCTTCGATCTTATAGAGAACCTTTTTCTTTCGTGGTGTTCAAAGTGCCGCAAAATCATGAAATATCGTAAAATATTCGAAAATGAATGATTTTGAAACCATGAAAAAAACAAATTTTCTGTGACATTTTCGACTTTTTCCAAAACAGTGTGGATTGAACTCAGAATAAAAATAACGCATTGTCTCGTTCCGGAATTTGGGATGAGTATCCAAATATTTTTCATAACATTGGCTAGTCGTCCGGAATTTTTGGGCTGATTAGTACATCCCCTTTTTCAGCACTCCCAATTTTTTAGGACGACTAGACACAGCAAAAAAACATGTTTTTGTCACATTCTGAAAAAAAATTAAATAATGCGAAGCTTTTTTTCATTTCTGAATTTTTATTATTGTTTACTAGCAAAAACTGCAAATACTGAAAACCCGTCATCATTCTTGAACAAATAGGAAATTTTCTTTAATTTTCAGAACCTACAAATTCTTTTCCCTCAGCCCATTCTGAATGAAATTCACAAAAGCATCTTCTTTTCTTATGTAAAATACACGATATGTAAATTATACGTCTTAAAATCAGCTACAGTGTTTTTCGTAATTGCTTCAATATATAATTTTTGAGTTGGAAATCAAAATATCTGATTCCTAATTTCAATTATTGTATTATATAAAAAGCAATTACTATCAGCAGACCATTATCTTGTAATTTCATTCATGAGTAATATAACATTTGCAAAGTGGTGGAAAAGATTGATTTCGAGTTTAGAGCGTAATTCTATTTGACAGTAACTTTTGCATAATTTCAAATAATAATTTTTCTTGCTTATTTTCAAAAAGTCAAACGCAATTCAGAAGTTTTCAGATTAATTAACAAAAATATGATTTTTAGCTGGAAAATTGTCATACCTCTTTTATTCATAGCTTAAAATATTTGGTCAAATTTTAAAAATATTCTTAATGGCAATTGATTATTTAGTTTTCTTCACTTGATATTTTGAAATTTTTAATTAGTTATGATACTGCACAAAAACACGTAGACAAAACAATAAACTTATTAGTCCTGAATTTTTTTACGGGAAAAAAGGTAGTCATACTTTTAGATACGTTTTTTTATCTTCTTTTCTCAAATATCAAGTAGTAGTCAAAACGATGTTCGTGATTAGAGTTCAAATCCAAAAATCCATCTTATGTGTATACTAAAGCTATGTGTTCATTTGAATGAAATGCAGATTACGTTTTCTTTAATTTTGGTAAGATTACATGACATCACTACCTCATATCTATATATTTTCTGAATCTGGAAGTATTTATTGTGTACTATATTATTATTTCGGTTGCAAAAAAGTACTTTCCAGATGGTATTCACGGTGACCATTAAATTTTGAGAAAGAATTCCCGACCATATATATTTTAAGTGATTCATTTATTAAAGCATTCAATAGAAAATTATAAAATTTCTAATTTTCAAATCCGATATTGTCTAATTATGAATAATCGAATTTCAAGTTATTTAAAATAATCTAATTTATAAACCATTATTGATAAGTGAGCATTCAAACTCAAAGTCATAGATTTCAAAAGAACTGTGCTCTGAAATATGCCACTCTGCGGTTAGTGGGATTAAAATCTGCTCAATTCGTTAACGGATTTTGGAAAAACGATTCCCAAATAATTAACTAATACCTTTTCGAAATGTCTCATCCAAAATGTACATCTAATATGTTTTATATCATATTCCTGATTCATTATTCATCATTATTTCGTAATTTGCCATGCAAATATATTATCGTTAGATATTTCGAATATCTGGAGCTTTTTCTAATGAATTCTCCGAAAACTTAATCTATCCAAATTATAATTCTAAAATGAAAATGTGAAATATTTAAAAAAAAAATTTTCAGGCATCTCTTGCAGTCCATGTTGCAGGAAATGATTATCCAAGTTCAAAACTGAATGGCATAGTAGGCTTTGCAAAGAAATGAAGCACTACTGAAGATTCAACTGGAAAAGTGGTTTTTGTCAAAAGTGTAATTTAGGAAAGCTCCTTAAGGTTTGATCCGTTATTTCCGTGACAATTAGCTATTGTCAGTTCATACACCATAATTATGGTTTGTTGCTCGGTTTTCCATCAGATGACCTTAAACCTAAAGACGAGGATAAAGCTCAAGTAAAGAAGTAACTATAATGTTCAATTTTTTTGACGATATCGATGCCCGAGCGCCGAGTTTGATGCGCCATGGAAAGTTCCACGTTTTTAACATTTATATTCACAACTGTTGTTCAGGATTCACCATTGGTTTTTCAAGTAAAATTTATTCAGAATATAATTATTTTTCGAACCTCTAAAAGATTCTCTTGTACTTGGTGATACGGGTAATGGTTTTTTCAATAAAATCGGAAGTTCACTCATGCCGAAAACATACAAGACTAAGTTACATGAGTGACTCCCATCTTCAGACTATCACTTCAAAGCACAAACAGCGGATTACAGTCAGACTTTTTGTTAACAACATTTAGGCGCTCAAACTCAAAAGTTAGACTTCGCTGCTGGTAACTAAAATTGATATAATTCCGAATAATGTGTCTCTGTATGTATCTTTATATTCATTTTCATTAGGAAAAATAAATGTATATATTGATAATTATTATCCGTAAATACTTGACATAAGTGCACATGAATTTTTTCTTATCGTTCTTAAAATTAAATATCCTCTCAAAATATTTGATTGAAAAAAATCATTCAAATGACTCCCAAAGAAGGAGAATAAGGAAGTAGTGTTAAGAGGAAATGGAAGCCCAGGGCATGGTCGTAAGCATATAGGAGTCAGGATCATTGTTAGGACGATTTGGTCAAAATTGTTGGTAAGGTAGTATATAAGAATTGTTAGAGAGAAAATATAGAATGGATCCGTAAAGACTCTTGAGCCAGTAGAAGCGGAAGAGTACAAACAAACAGGAAAATTCAATCATAAACAAAAAAGTTTATTACAAATACTTGAAAATAAGTTTAAGTTTATTTTTAATAACCTCAAAAAAATTTTAAATATAAAGTTGACACATCTGCGCATAAATACGATGTCGACAAAGCAAATAAACTTGCTTTTCGTGAATTTTTTTCAGCGGAAAAAAGTTGTTAATACTTTAGACACGCTGCTTATCTTCTTAATTCAAATGTATAAACTGGAAGGACATAACATCGAAGTAAAATGTCAGATAATACAATCTGAAGATTTGAACTTGAAAAAGACATTTCAAATTGCGAGTTTTTTTAGACCATCTATTTTTTATAGAAGGATACTGAAAAGCCTTATTGTTCCACTTTTCCTTTCTGGACCAAAGTGTAGAATAAAAAGATCAAAATTTCAATACTACTTTTGTTGGATTTGATTTCTAACCACCAAGAAGAAATGAATCGGTCCGATTCCGAAACATTTCATAGCACTGGGCTGAAAAACCTCTCTCTGAGCAAACCACGTGGTTTATGGTAGGCTCCCTAGTCACAGAAATAGTTCTGGTCACGCCGCTACCCCTTTTCAATGTCTCATGAGGGGGGGGGGGGCGAGAGAGCACCCTTGGGACTGGTCACAAAAATAATATAAGTCACACCCCTACCCTTTTCCAATGCGCCGATGAATAAATGTAAAATTGTAGAGAAAATACCTGCTTCTATGGGAGAAAAATCTTTTTTTATGGATTCCGAAAATGTAGATTGTGTCAGGGCTTCAAGAGTGCATATGATGTCTAATTATTTAAGCTCAAATTTTGGATGTGGTGAGCATGTACAATTTTAAGGATTAGTTGAGAAAACGAAAAGAAATTATTTGTAAATTAATAATATTGTTGTTTGTGAAGCAGACAAGGATAATGTTACTATTGTCCTGAATAAGACCCATTTCATACAGAACTGCAATAATATTTCATATGACAGTGATACATATAATCCGATTAATAAAGTCCCAACAAATAGTAAACGAAGAGAAACGAAAATTTTAATACACACAGCTGTCAAACAAGTGTTGATTAGAACAGATATAGGTAAATGGATTTAATATTATAATGGAATTCCACCAAGGTTTTACGGTCCTCTCGAAATCCATAAATTAGAAACTCCTGTCAGACTGGTAACATACTTTGTTGATTCACCGCTATACAATTCATCAAAATTTTTGAGTGCTCCTATACGTGAAATCTTAGGAATATCTAATACTCATTTGAAAAACAGCTTTGATTCTTTGGAAAAGATAAAACCTACTAATGTTATTTCTGGAGACCATAGAATTTTTTCTCTTAATGTTACTTCTCTCTTTACAAACGTACCTCACAATCTGTTCATTGCTAATGTCAGATTAAAATATAATTTATTTGAAGAGCAAACTTATATTCAAAAGGATACTTTCATTGAATTACTAGAATTTTGCTTGAAAAACGCTTATTGTGTATTTAATGAGTCATACTATCGGCAAACCTACGGTGTACCGCTGGGTTCTCCAATTTTTGCCGCAGTATCGGACATGGTGATGGAAAACATGGAAGATGGTATTCTCGCCAATCTCCCTTATTATGTCACATTTTTTATCGTTATGTCGACGACATACTTGCGTGTGCTCCTGAGGACAAAATTGAAGATCTACAAGGGCGGTTCGATAATTACAATCCCAGGTTGAACTTCCCGATAGAAAAAAAATAAGAGTATCAATTTCCTTGATGCTAAAATCAGGAGAACTGAGGGAAAACTGTAGACGGACTGGTACAGAAAATCGACGTGTTCCGGGCTATATATAAATTTTCACATATATGCTTCTTTCAAATACGAAGTAAGTGTCATAAACAGTTTGGTCGATAGGGCAATTCATTCTTCCGAAGGAAAACGTAGTTGAAATAATTTGGCATTAATTGAGGATACACCTTTGCGAAATGAGTATAAAAAGAATGTTACTACTAAATTTATAAAAGAAAGAATTGTCTATCTAAGTTCTAAATTAAACAGAACCACATTCGTAAAGAAGCTGAGATTGGTAGGATTATCGTACTTCCGTATCTTGAACAAATTAGATACAAGATCAGATGCACTTTAGGGAAGAGAGGTTTAAATGTTGTTTTTAATTCGAACAAGGATCCTTTTCGTTGCTTTCGTAATTTAAAGGGTTCTGTAGAAAAGGACCAAAGAACTCATTCTGTATACTGCTCGAAGTGTAAAGGTTGGAAAAGTTCTCACATAGGCCAATCAGAAAGACCTATAAGTACTAGAATGAAAGAACACAGGAACGATTGCAAAGAGGATAATTAACCTTATTATATGGACCATGTAATAAGCTGAATACTCTAATCTGTCAAGTCATTCACTCCACCCTTGGCATATGTTCGAGTTAACATGTGTCGGCCCACAAATTTATTAATTAATAATAAGTAACTACCTACCTTGACATGGGTGGGAGAATAAACAGTTTCAACAAGCATAACAAGCATGTTTTTCTTATATGTAATCTAATTTAATTTAGAAATGTTATACAGCTATTGATGTTCAATTGTAATGACTGTTGAGACCCTACGTTAGATGAGCGAAACGTTCAAGACGTCAAAAGTTTGAATATATATATATATATTTGTTGCTAGAAAATTTGTAATTAGAGCCCTACCGATACAAATTCACTAGAAATTCTCTTAATATTCTCAGGCCCAGTCATGTTTCTAAGATTTTTTCTACAAGTACACAGGTAGCATTCCTTAGAGATCCGAGTAGCCCTCATAAATTTTCTGAAGGCTCATAAGCTTTTTTGTGTGAATATAATCAAAATTTTCATGGATAGAAAGAAATTACAGAAGCTGCTTTGAAAGAGGAGGTCCCACTCGGCATCCAGACAGAAAGGATTCTTTTGTAGCAAAGTTGCAGTACAGTGGCCAGATGTGGGAGCTTCAAAATTAGAACATTTTTTTTCCAATTTCCCAATTTGAGATTCCAAAGTTACAAAATCGGAATCTATGGATTTTCAAAATTATAAATATCTAAAATTTGCTCGGGAAAACTGGGAATATACATTTCATATGCATCTCGTAAAGTAAGGTAACAATATATAGCAATTTCAGATTTACCATAAGAGGAATACTGTTTATAAATGTAAATTTCTAGCTTATCACATATAAATATATGCAGGTGGATGAATCAATAATAATGTTTAAAGTGTAGAAAGGGATTAGTTTTATGAAGGTTTCATGATAGCGAGACCTTAAATATTCTAACTGCCTGTCGTACTTTGGTATCCTCAAGGTTCGTCTTCCACAAATTAAGTCGTATGAAAAGACCCATATCTCTTAAGGTATCTCTAGCACGAAATGATTCAATTCGAGCCTGCAAATAGCCTAAAACAGGTGTGATGTCCTACCTTATCAATCCGGTGTCTAAATGAATGAAGTTGATCACAGAATTAATATATCTAAATTTTCCTCGATTTAACTTAGTTTTATAAGAAAACCAATCTTGAGACGAGGACAAGCTAAATAAATTCAAAATAAGATTCACCACTTATAATTAATTTATTAATTAGAATCACATTAAGATGGATTTGTAACGTGAATCGATTGAATTGCAACAGCGATATCAGCGACAACTGTCTTTCTTCTCAGTCCAAATCTTTGAAGAAAGAATCTAGAACCGTGATTCCCAGTTTAAAGATCGATTTTTCTAAATCGATCGGATGCCAGACCTCAACGGCTCTCTGGTACCGATGATCGATGTTTGTTTAATAAGAAGACTGACTCTTTCACAAACTCTACCACTCGACTACAATTAATAATTCAATATCACTTTGTGAGATTACACAATTGACGGAGACTTTGACAGTTGAATCACAATTAATAAAGAAAAACCCTTCTTTTTTGCGTAGGGCGTGGACTAGGCCTACAGAAAACACCACGAAAAAAACGCGCCTTGAACTGATCCAATGGAGATATTCTTATAATCTCATTCCTGAAATCTATACCCTAGGGCAGTGCTCTCAGATCGTGGTTGAAATCGACCTCATTCATATCCACTATTTAATCGAAAAAAGCAATTTGTCAAATATGATTTGGCGAGTAATTCGTAGTTAGAATCGTTTGTGTTCGTGTATTTTTGGCTTTACCCGAGGCTGGTCCATGCAACATGTAACAGAATCGACTCACCGACTCGCTACGTTTGCATATATTGCTCCAAGATGAGAAAGTAGTGGAAGCCGAACAATCCCACGTTCTGGAGACACTGTCAGTGCGCGCTTGAGGGTAGAAGGACCATAAGAAGGACGTGATTCCCATGATACTGTGGGTTGCCGTTGGTCGTGTGTCAAATAATAGGTGGCGAGTCACAGTCACGGTAATTACAAATATAATGTAGTAACACAAATGTATGATTACTGAGGTCTAGATCATGCATAATATTGACGATGATAGTTAGAGATAATAATGAAAAAAAAAATAATAATGATAAAAATAATAACCTCCAATAATAATAAACCCCTACCGAATGTGTTCTCGCGTTGTCGTCGCGGTAGGGCTTGAGCTTTCCTCTCATGACTTTGATGACTACGTTGGCAGTATCATTGCTACTGACGGGGTTCCCCATGCCAGACAGGCAGAGAACGAAGAAAAAAGGGACTAAGAGGAGCACCAGAATCCCAGTCAAAATGATGGAGAACATGAAAAAAAAAATTGTCTTTGGTCGCTGCCCGAGGAACGTCGGGGCCCCCCTGGTGCCACCGCAGGGGGTGACAGCATGCAGGTCGGTGGTGGTGAGCTGCGTGTTGGGCAGGCGAATCGCACTGGGATTTCCAAAAGAGCTACTGTCCAGCCAGAACATCGGCAACAAGTGGTGCGCAGCAGGACAACAGCTGCGCTTGCGGAGGATGCTTCGGTTGGGAGTCCCCAGCCGATCACTTCCACAGGGATGCCACGACAGCGCATCAATTTTCAAACCCATCACGAAGAGTACTTAGTGCGCTGCCAATTTTAACACTAGATGAGAGTGACCACCACTTGATTTGACCGGATGGCCTTTTTACAAAGAGTTGTAGCGAATTTCCCTGAAATTGTGACAGTAACTGAAGACGACCTAGAACAACGAAGGCGTCAAATAATAGACGAGGTCTTTCTCTCCAGAAAAACTATCAACCGGATGAGATCGGAGGTTGAGACTGCATCCCTCCAGCGACTATAGAGTGCGCAGACCAAAAAGAGGATGAAGTAGACGTCGAAGATGAATGGAGACATGGTCGAATGTCATTTTCGTGCAAAGGCGAGGGAAGAACACGTGAGGGGTGAACAACATCGTTTCTTCGTGAGTCTTCATCCCAGACTGTCCAGGCTGCTAGCAACTACGCTCCGAGAAAGATGTCAGACCCTCCATGGAAGTTTTGACTTCAAGGCGAGCTTAGTAAAATAAGAGCAAAACTGGTACGGTTGAACAATTTCGAAAGGGCAATCAATCCCAGAGACTAGCTCGCCATGTGGAGGAGATCCTTCGTCCACATAACATCAATTCAAGACCATCTACGAACCTGGATGTTGCTGTCGAAGTTTCCGTGGTTACAAGGGCCAAGTCACGATTGACAGCGTGGTTGTGTTGGATGCGAAATAACATCAACGCACTTTGTGTACGGCCTACACTGACCATCAACAGGCGTTTCCTTCAATACTCCACGATTATTGACTTAAGGTCCTTACGACATAGAAGATCTGTCCGCGTGACATACAATTTTTGGATCACGCTATGTACACATGGTGCACAAAAATTGAATATTCTAATTGTGGGATGATAAGAGTAACCCGGTCCTTGCCCATTGAACGAAGAATTTTCCGAGGTGATTCATTCAGCACATGTTTTGTTCACACATGTTTTTGTTTAGCATTGAATCCGCTAAGTTGGACACTCGAAAACACGTCCTATGTGTTCAAAGTTGAGACGCGAGTGGCTGGGTCTCAACTCACTCACCTGCTGTATACAGACGACCTAAAGGCTTATGCAAACTCAGAGTCGAAACTGAACAGCCTACTCAACATCCTGCTGCTGTTCTTCAATGACATCAGGATGTCTCTGGGCTTGGAAAAATACAAAAAGCTGCATTTGTCCCGGGGAGAAGTAAATATTCCACAGATGCTGAATGACTGCGACCTGATTGAGGCGATGACTAATAAGGATTCATACAGGTACCTTGGCATATTGCAGACAAAGGGTCCGCTCCATTCTGCAATTGAAAGGGTACTTGAAACTGCTCTTTCGGGTTACCTCAATCTGGTTCTGACGTCCGGCCTCAGTGCGAGAAACATTACAAAGGCAATTAACACCTATGCCATTCCTCTCCTATTATACTCCTTTGGTTTGGTTTTATGGTCCATGACTGACCTAGAGCGGCTAAACAGAATCATCCTCGTGAAAATGTCAGAGCACCGAGTGCACCATGAGAGGACAGCTGTAAAAAGAATAGTTCTACCACGCAAGCTTAAGGGCACAGGGGTTATGGCTTTTTGTTGATTGTGTGATTCTCAGGTTGCACAATTGCGCGAATATTCCCAGAACAGGATTATCATCTTGCTCTACGACTACATCTGTAGAGTTGACCTGTATACCTCCTTAAAATTTGCAGCTGTTGATTTCCAGAACATCGGTAACCTCAACAACAAACAGCTAGCTGCTCAATAGAGGGGGAAAAATAGTACAAACAACACCCCCAAACATTAGATCTTCCTTTCATAGATAGTGATGCTTCAAACCTCTGGTTAGGGCGGAGATAACTCTTTCCGGAGACGGAAGGAATTGTCATTGCCATCCAGGACAGGGTAATCAAGACGAGGAATTACCAAAAACATGTCCTATAAATGGCGGCAGTGGTTGGCAGATGCCGCCTCTGTGGAGATGCCAGTGAGAACATCGAACACATCATTGATAACTGTAAGATGCTTGCTTCGCAAGAATACACGCCCGAACATAATGATGCTGCTGGGATCATCAACCAGCAAATTCCGTGAACAATGCCTTACTATAGGTACAGCCCAGTCAAAGTACTAGAGAATGAACACCATCTCCTTTACTGGGACAGGACTATCCTGACTAACCACCTAGTCAGGCCCAATTGTCCAGATGTCCTCTGGTTAGATGAACGTGCTCAACATGTGTGAATAATAAACATGAGCGTTTCCCTGAACATTAGGCTCCGATACACTAAGAAGATCCAGAAATATTCAGAGTTGAAACAGGAGATCTTGACCGGGTGGAGGGTGAAGAAAGTCACTATCCACTCGGTCGTGATCTCCTCTACTGGGAACGTTCACGCGAGGTGCGGACAAATCTTGGAAGAATTGAGAGCTCGAAATTCGCTACATTCAATCCAGGAGGCGATACTGCTGAACACATGCCGCATCGTCCGGAGTTTTCTGGGCGTAAGCAATGATGGCAGCTGAAATCGCCTTTTATGGCCATCCTGCGTGCACGGTGAATGACTACGATAATCACATATTTAATTTTTGACCTCTTAACTTTTGATCGTTTACTTTTTGACTTTTACTTATTTTTTATAGGTCTGTGAACCTGTACGTGTGTGAAGTTGTGTGTATATATCCCGTCCATTGAATTAATAAATATTTTAAGTCGTTGATCTCAGTCGTTGACATTGAAACAAACGTTTGTATGAATATCGGATCCCTATAAACCGGCTCTCCAGCATGAATGTTGGATCCCTATGAACGGGCTCTTCAGGTTAAATTTCGGATCCCTATGGACGGGCTCTCCAGTCTGTATTAGTCGCGAATCATGACGAATGCGCAAGTAGAATATAGAGTTCTGGAACGACTGATATCAGCGAATCTACTGAGCACTTGCCGCGTTACAAGATTCATTTGCATTCACAATTTTCTCACGATATTTCAAGTTTGCCTCGGTGTACATGACGCCTTATATGAACCTTCTGAAATATTTGCAGTTCATCCATTAGAGATTTCTAGTGCTCGCGTCAATGGAAACCATCGATACATGGGTCTTTTCATGGCGTTTATTTGACTCCGGTATTACGGGCTAATATCTCGTGGCAAAACGGTTGTTGAAAATTAAAAAAGTGCAGTTGTAGTACGCTTCGCATGAGGCAACCGATCAGGGTAAGTCATGTCAGCTTCCTCTGATCTAAAACGCTCGACATACAATTGCAATTTTTAAATTTTCAAACAAGATAGAAACAGTTCCACTAGAAAAAAGCTTCGAGAGAAAAAAGAAAATGATATTCAGAATACGTATGCCAAAAATTAGACTAAAATATTCAACGGTTTGGCCGTGAATTGTCCCCCGTAAAACCGAAATCAAGTAAATGCCCTCAACGGTAGTAGCGAGAGGCGTCTGGATCATCTTATGAAAAAACAATAATAATATCCGTCTAATATTCAACGCAAGAGAGCTAAGTGATTTAATTTCTCTGAATATAAAAACCGGAGCAGCTGCAACACATGATTATGACTCTGCTTGGGATTTAGGCTTATTCAAATATTTGCTATCACATACACTGCGTGGTGCTGAGTTTGTGCTCACGATCCACCCTCCTAATCAAGGAACTTACCCTGGCATATACGGACATCATTTTGAAAAAATTAAATCAAAATGTAAAACTGAAATACAATTTTCTACGCACCGGTGGTAGAAGCTGCGCAGTGAATTTTGACTCATTGAGTAATGAGTTGCACTCGGGGAGGTTTTCTTGCAGTTTCCCTCTCCCTTGGTCAAAAACCGAAAAAACGCGAGCGTTTCTACTGAAAATCCGACTGTAAACGATAGGTGATACTGGGTAAGGATGAGTTTTTTAAATGTGAATTGAAGAGCTAAAAATATCTACATTTGAATAATAAAATAATCTATATCAATATAATAATAAAATCTAATGGACCGTCACCTGTCTTTGAGATTTTTATCCAACTACAGTTTTTAAGACTTACCTTAACGAAATATCTCTTAGTAATATTTTCTTCCTGACTTTCGTAAGTTTCGTTAGATATCAGAAACGGAATATTGTTTTTGTGGATTAACTACTAATCCTATCTTTCCAAAACTTTACGGACTCCAAAAAATCCACAGAAACAATATTCCACTAAGACCGATCGTCCGCGCAATAAACTCTCCAACTTACAACTTAGCACGCTTCCTCACCAAAAAACTAAACCCTTTCACAAGAAACTCTATCATACACGTCCAAAATTCCTTTGACTTTATCAAAAAGATACAACAGGTTCACATTCAACCCCAAGACATCTTAGTGAGTT
>JAUMHM010086311.1:0-11037 GCA_032362435.1 Melikaiella ostensackeni
CACTTGACTTAGTCCGTGGCTGATGATGACGCACCGGGGTTTCCGAGACAAAGTTAAATAAAAATAATAATAATAATGATTATTGATGATGATGATGATGATATTGCTGACTGATGATCTATGATTGATGATATTATCTGAAAATGGTGTCAAGTGTTGATAGCGGAAGTATAAGATGATAGTGATGTATGATTGATAATGACATTGGCGGAAGATGATGTTATATAGATGGGGTTATAAGTTAATGATGATATGGTGACGAAATGCAGTTGATGATGATATTATGTGAAGATGGTGTTATGTGTTGATGATGATGCTGCTCACTTATTATTGACGATAATTCTATCTGAAGATGTGTAGATGGTGTTATAAGTTGATGAGCTTTGATTAGTGGTGATATTATTTGAAGACGCTGATAATGATTTATCTCACTATGATTAACGATGATGTGTGATGAAACGTGATGATCTATGATTCATGATCATAACGATGAAAAACCACTGTGAAAAATTTATGTTCTTAGAATAGAATTAAAACTCGATCGGATGGAGTAAAATATGAATGTACAAATTTGACATTTGATGCATGTATCAAATGTCAATATTCTCTTGTCAATTATAATATTGACTCCAAATCTTTGGTCCAATTTCAAGATGAAAGTAAACCCTCAGGATTATCCGCGTTTCAACTTCTTTTTCTATTCACAAAAATTCGAAAGCTTCATGCAGCTATAAAATTATATAATGACTTTATATATAAAATGGTGTTGTATAAGAGAGATTATTCTTTTTTGTAGTTCTATACCTAGATGAATGGTGGTAAATCTTTCGACTGGCCGTGTAAACTTTCAATCAAAAGTTTAGATCTGATCTTTTGGCTTTTCACACATAATCAAAGTGATAGTAAAGTTTCTTTGGAGTGACTGTGATTGAATAATACTGAGATGAAAACGTGTTTTTTTCGAGTCATCGACATCTTTGGATTAATGAAAGGCTTCCCTGAGAAACCAGATGCGCAAAAATTACACGAGGGTCAGACAGTGACCTCCAAACGACAAAAATTACACTTTCTTTGAGAATGGAAAGTGAATGGACCTTCGCGAACGGTCCAATCTGACAGAAATGGTCCTTTCCCCGAAGATCAGTTTTCTAGGTTCCTGCTCGACCGGTCTTCTTATGTGACTTAATTTAAAATGCGAATACTCCTTTTCCTTTCCTTAAAATTATTCCATTCGTCGAAATTAAGCCACAGTCCAGGGTCAACGTGCTAATAATAACGTAACACTTTTCAAAAAAACAGTGCAGTGTCTTCCAATTATTCCTTTCATCATGATTGGCTTAAACCAATTTGAACTGAAAATTGCTTGCCGGTCTCAGTTTTTTTTCTAATAATATTTTGGTGATGCCCTTCGAGTATTCTCAGCCGTGAATGAGAAAGTCGTTGGACCTCGTTTCACAAAATCTTAATTTTTTTCTGGTTCATAAGTATATTTCCGCTTAAATCATTAGAAATTGGATGTTTATTGGAATAAAACTCTTTGATTTGGCTCCCAAAGAAGCCCCTAATAGTTAAACATCAAGCAACATTCGGATTTTGTTTAAATTACTCCTTGTCAGTGCATTTTAGGCCAAAATAGTCACAATAAGAATTAGAGTGTACGAAATTCCCTGTCAAATTGATAAAAAAAAGTTTTATCTTCAATAGTTTAAGAGATATGACTTCCAGAGAGATTTCTCAACAAAAAATTGGCCTTAAAAAGAATTTAGTTTTAGTTTCCGTAAAATATCTCATGTCCTTCTCATTTTAGATAAAAGTTACACTCATATCGGTTAAAGCAGACTAAACTTGCCGAGATATAGAAGAAAAACAATGCTCTAGCTCTGATAGGTCTAGAGTTATTGTGTCCCGAAAATCACCCTTTTTATTAAACTTTATTAAACGTTGAGTTTTTCAGAAATAACTTGCATCTGTTGCACTCCACGTGAAAAATATACTTATAAGAATGAAAGTACATACATTTCCCAGTAAAATAACAAAATATTAATGTCCTATCTTTAATATTTCGCGAAACATTGCCTCGAAAAGCGTGTCCTATGACATGACATGAGTGCAACTTTTATCTAAAACGAACAGGACATAAGCTCTTTTACGGAAACTGAAGTTAAATTCTTTTTAGGACAATTTTTCAATAAAAAATTGCTTCTGGAAGTTATATTTCCTAAATAAATTATTTTTGCACCTGTTTTAAAAGATTTCAAAGCCTTCTGAATGTTACATGATGTTTAGAAATTAGAGGTTGTTTTGGATGCCAAACTAAAGGATTTCATACCAATAAACATTTAATTTCCAATGATTTATATGGGAATATACTTAATAACCCCACAAAAAAATATATTTCTTAAAAAAAGGCTCAGGGATTTTTTTTTCATTTACGGTTTAAAATACTCAGGAGGCATCTTCAAAACATACTCAGAAAAAACAGGGATAGGTAAGCACATTTCAGTCAAAATTGATTCAAGCTAGCCGTGTTTACATCAAACACAACATACTTCGTTCAGATATCAATTTTAAGGCATTCAAAAATAGTTAAAATGTCACAAAAATAACATTGAAGTGATTAATTTAATATTCAAAAGTTTGTATCTCTCCATGGCATGATGAATTATAGGAAGCTCTTCCATCACAGATATTTTTCTGATAAAATATTTTAAATGGAATACTAAATTGCAAAAAAATCAAAAATGCTAATTTAAATTTGAAAGTTATTGCCAGTTAAACCGGTTGAAATTAGGCGCATCCAAATTGGTAGATTAAAAAGTAGCCACATTCAAAATTGATCAAATTTAAATGGGACAGGATTTAAAAATTAATATTTTGAAACTAAAAGCCGTGCAAAATTGTAAAATTTTATATCTAACATGTTCGAAATTCAACAAATTCATAAAAAAGAATTTCAGTTCGAGAGCATTAAAAATTAAATAGTTTGGAATTCAAGCCTTCAGTCAATAGAAACGTTCAATGAAGATACTTTAAATACACAATTTTGAAAGATTGAAGCAGCTTCACTAAAGCAGCGTTACTTAATTTTTCGAAAACCTACTTACAATCTGTAGCTTGAAATTGAGATATTTTCAACATTTTAATTTTTCGAATTGAGTCTCAGAGTTTTTAAAATTTTCAATTATAAAACTTAAGTTTTATAGTTTAAAATTTTTTTCAACATGAAATAATCTAGTATCAACTAAAGTTTTATAATTTAGAATGTTAAAAATTTTGAAATTTCGAGACTGAATTGAAGAAATTGAAATGTTGAAAATGTTTCAATTTCAATTAATATTAATATTCATGTCCTTGGCGGAATTTTTTCACACGTAGTGTTTTTGGTGGAAAGTCATTAATTTTTTTTGCAATTAATAACAAAACCACATCGAGTAATACAATTTCTCGATAGCATGGTAATGAAATTGTAATCTACTGTCGACTTTCATTTGAGAATCTTTTTGACACTGTGTGCGTAAAATGCGTTTTTATACGCACATATTAGTGCGTAAAATAAAAGTAAATAACACTACTTCTACGCACTAATGTGGGTGGGTAAGAATGCATTCTTATGCACACTGCGTCAAAAAATATCGTATGCAACATGTGCGAACGATTCACCCACTTGTGGGGATCGCGTGTGTAAAACCGCATTTTACGCACATGTTGCATAATATACTATTTTTGAATTTTGGGGCCAACGAATTTCTCTAATTTTTAATTAATATCATTCAAACTTATAGAATAATTATTGCAGACAATTTTCTCCAAAAGTCTGGTAAAAGACCAGTATAACTTAGTCAATGATAGGTTTGTATCTGCATATTTTGAAAATCATTATTTTTAAAAATATAAATTCAAATATAACTGTGTGATATGTTTACAGATCACTTTTTCTTGAAAAGGCAGCATATGTACACGTTATTTAGTATCTACATGCAAAGTTTTGTCGGAATCAATCGATTGGTTTTTGCCGTCGGTATGTTTGCATGTTAAAAATAGTAAATTTTTGGATAAATTCAGATTTAACATATGATATTTTTATAGATCACTTTCGCTTGAGAAAGCGGCGTATGTACACCTTATTTGCTGTATCTATGCGAAGATCTATCGAAATAAATCGATTGGATTTGGCTACAGGAGCATCTGCATGTTATAAATCGTTAAAAAATGAGTCAAAATTACTAAAAAACGAAAAATTTTCATTATGAATGAATTTATTTCAAATTCATTAGAACTACTTTCATAATATGATGACATCTTTCTACAAAGAAGTTGAGTTCATTTGATAAAAGAGTGTAAGCTGCACCGTGGTCTGCATTTAAAAAATCACGTTTTTAACTCTCCTTTTCTCGACGGATGCAATTACGAATTTACTTCGTCCTGATTAATATCTAAAATCGTAAAATGAGATGTAAGTGTAAAAGTTTTCTAATCGTAAGAATAATGTTATAGCATGCAAACAATTTTTTGTTAATTTTTTTTTATTTTTCGAAAAGTTGATTATTGCGCATTCCTTCAATTTCAAATTAATATCTTCTAAGCTTACAGAATCTTTGTACTTTAGTGTGTTCTATATACCCACTTAGTTTGGTTAAGACATCTCATAAATCGACTGAGATATTTCACTTTTAGTGCTCAAAATCATTTATGTTACAGATCATAATTTCCGGTAGCGACGACCATTTTTCAAAGGGGTCGGATAGGGCTGGGTAAAACTCATCCGAATCCAAGCAGAAAATAAGAATACCTGAATTAGATAAAAAACTGTAGAATTTCGAAGAAAAAATGCGTGTTCAAAAAAAAATAGACGTCAAAATTCAAATACTCGTAACTTTGTGAATTTTTTTTCTCAAATCGGAAAAATACATGTTGCCTAGTTCCCTCTAAAAAAACAACATATTTTGTCGCTGAGAGATTCTGCGACTTGAAGTGTAAGAACCTGTCTGATTTGAAATGGATTCGATCTAAACTGAATAAAATCGAATTTCAGTGCTAAAAATTAAAGGATTCAAGACTGAATTTTAGAATTTTAAGCATTTCAAATAATGTGAATTTCAAATTACAACTTGTAAGTAGATTTTTGAAGAGTTAAATAAAGCTGTTTGGTTTTCATAATACATTTCTCCTTACATTGTTTTACATTACATTACTCCTTACATTGTTAACAAACAATAACGGTAATAAATTACTTTTCCAAAAGTATCACTACCGCTATAAACAGTGGCTCATAGAGATAAGATTGTCCGTCAAGATTACAATTTTGCATAAATTGCTAGACAATAAAATCTGAATTTCTTGCTCTGATTTAAATTACATGCACACAATTTCGAAAGAGGTATATTGCCATACTCACTCACTAGGCAAATACTTTAATCGCTGGAGATTGAAGTTTTATTATCTGGTCTTTTATATAATATAAGACGAGAACCACGATTAAAACATGAAAAGATCCCGGAAAAACCATACCTAAACTCAGCAGTATCATGCATTATATATTTTTTTCTTTGCTTTATCATCTCGCAATAGGTTCCCTGTTTGTGACAGCTATTTACATAAAATAGTACCTCAATTGGCAACAACTTCAACACGATTGAGAGCTGTGCGTACAAACATGGTAGAAAATGTAGGTGGCTCTTGAAAATAACGTATAATCTTCCGGAAGTCAAGGATCATAAGGTCAACCAGTGAAACCTAATGTCAAAAGGCTTTCACTGCATTTTATCGAACTCGTGTGAACGAGAAAACATAATTATTAATTATTATCATTACAACCTTACCTAATTGACATGAGAGTGATCTAAGCATTTTTATAGTTATATTAGAGCCAGTCCATTCAGATTATTCCATTTTGCAAATCGAAGAGAGTAATAATACAAACAATCACACATTTCTAAAAATTCCCATCTCAGAATTTCAGACAATTATTCTTCAAGAGATCGCTGGTGTTGAACAATGTGATAAAATTGTTTAGTTGTCAGTTGCATACTTTTGGTCTGCATTTGATACATTCGGGCGAGACAAGACAAGACAACATCGATTTCGGAAAGTAATCCCGAATCATCGAGAACATCGAAAATTCACCGAAAACATCAAGAATTTTTCCCGCATAGTCGAGAATTTCGGAAAACGAGTGTGATTGAGCAAGAGCATTAAATTTGGACAGTTAAATTAATCTTTATTGTAGCTATAAAAACAGGATTTCCAGTTTTGTAATTAGAAAGTAACTAAATCACTATATGTATATACGCAGAATCAACTCTGAGTGCCAAAGGAATCATTGGAATACAATTAATCTCAGTTTATTATTTGAGTATACAAATTTTATTTTGTATCAAAATGTTAATTCGCTTCAATATCAATATTTTTCAATTTAAATAAATTTGTCCTAAACCTTCAATCTGTTAATCTGGACTTACATATATCTCTTCGTCCAACTCATTCTCGTCTTTTTCTATTGTGCTTCTCTGCCGATTATCCGATTTCCTTTCACTGGTGTTATGAACAAATTTCCTCACACACTTTTCATGTTAATTTTCATTTCTGAACAATATTATAGAAAAATTTGAAAAGTCTGTTGTCCAAAAAACAATTATTTACATACATGGTGTATTCGTAATTTTCATTCTAAAATAAATTCGTTATGAAGAAATGAAGCCGTGAACCTCTCGATGTTTTTGTACAATTTATGATTTGCATATATTTTTTTTCTCAGGATCAATCCCATATTCAACCACTTTCTTCATATTTTCTGCCCTTTCTGTCTTCCTTTTTTTGAATCTAATAATATAATATGTGATAAATAAAGTGATTAGTCTTTGTATAATTATTTTATTTAATTACTTAATTTATTATAAAACTAATAGTTGAAAATGTCCTACGAAGGTGAATATGAAGAATAAAATGCTTCTTCATTTTCAATTCTATTCATATGCAGAAAATGTCAAAACCGCATAAGTTGTGTACTTTCTCTCTTAAAGACCGCACTCTGCAAAATGAAATCCATTTTGAAGACAGTCTTTAATACTTAGAAAGTCACTCCAATTACTGCACAGAAATGAAAGAGAGCAACAAGTAACAACAGAAATTTTCTAGTTTTTTGTCTGAATTCTGACTTTATATAACAATGATGAATCAGTAAAATAATATCAGGTACTAGATTATTATCAAGCGTGGATCAGTAAATGTGATTCAAAAACTGGATGCATTCTAAACAGAAGATCGCTTTTTCTCAAAAGTTACAGCGCTTACGTTCTCTTTATTGCGAGCGAGAAGAGATCATCAGGATCAAGAGGACCCATATTTTACGCATGTGTAAGATAAGATCAGTGACTTCTCACCGATTACGTCTTCCGACAATATACCACCAGGAAATGAACATAGGAGAGATTGAAAGCAAATTGGGACAAGAGTATTTCACTTTCGCTGTTATAATTGTTCTATCTAGATTCGGATTATTATCATTATGGTTAGTTATAACTAACAATATCATACGCGTGGTACACTGAGAAAAAAGTGATTATATGACGTGGATATTAGAACGTGAGGATAATACCCCGTAAGTAAAAGTTTATTAGCTCGTATAATTTATAATATTTTTCTAATATATGAAGATGTTAACAAATATAATCTCTAGATGTTAAATTCTTATAATCTTGAGAAATTAAATTGTAAAATTTTAAATTTTGAAACATTCAGGTGTCCGCTGAGTTTCAAATGGTCACGGCACGTGTCACATGGTGTCATACTTTACATCCACTTGCATCGTAAAAAGTAATATGTGGTAAAGTGATTATTAGTGCTAAATGACACCTGATTCAGATTTACGAAATAAGTAAGTTTATATTTTGTTTTATTACACGTCATTGCCACTTCTATAAGTATATCAACTTAACCTCCTTCACTTTCGTTTTTGTAATATTGTGATAGCCACTTTCATACATATTATGTTTAAAGAATTGACATCGTTTTCATTTCTAATTACAGATTCGTCTACCAAAATTTTGTATAGGTAACTAATGCGTTTTATCAATACGTTTGCACAAGTTATTATATATTTTTGAGGAGGTTGTCTAATGGATCCGTATATGAATACTAGATTTTAAAATCTTGGATTATAGACTTGAAAGGCCCAAATCACGAGTAGAAAATGTTATAATCCAAAATATCAGCCAGTAATATCTATTTCTTATCATCAGGAGATTGTAGTCTTAATGATCTTGATTGCTGGCCCATAGTTAACAGTCCAAGATTATATCCAGTAAGGTGGTCCAAAAAAATAATTATTGAATTCCAATGTGCACAATGGTCTGAATTTTTCCTTTTTCGACCGGGAAAAATGTTTCAAAAAAGAAAATTAAAATCGAATAATATTTACAGGTCACACAAGCAAAATTTTTTTCTTAAATATATACTTACATTTCATTCCTATGAAATGGATGATATAGTATTTCGTACGCTAAAAAATTACTAGGGATTTCAATAGACAGCAGTTATTTGCTTTTGTATTTAGTTACTTTTTACTCATAAGAATGCCATAATTACCATATTACACACGAGGTTGATAAGCACTTAAATTTTTTTTAGTTACATTGGTAATTCGTTTTCTGTTGTCTTCCATCACATGAATTTGATTTTGCTTATCTGTTTCTGTCTTCGTAATAGTCTTATTCAAGGTTGACATAAGAGCTACGAACGCTGAGCGACATCACTGACAACTTCGGAAGAGACGATCTTTCTTTTCAGCTGCTGAAATCTTTCACATGTGATCCACGTTTGAAGGTCCGAATTTGGAATGTAATCAGTGTCATCACGACAAAGGTTTCATGAAGCTGGAACAGAGGACAAATCTACAAGATCATGAAATGCTTTGTTTTCTAATCTTTTAAAATTTTCAAGTTTAATTCTTCGTGTAGTCTCATTTTCTTCCAAAAGCTTTAAGTTTGCCACTCATTTCAGCTTGCCTTCAATAGTTACTTTTTCACAAAACAAAGCTAACGAAACTAATTCTGGACCAAGATATCATAAGTGATTTTTAAATTTCATTATAGCTATGTCTGAGACAAGATAAGAGATGCAAACATACAAAATTCTGCTAGATTTCTTATTTATTTGTCATTTAGAGAAAATTGATCACGAAAAAGATAAATTTTTCAGCAATAGATCACTTTTGCCATCTATTGAGCTAAGTGGTGAGCACCAGGTATTTGAAAGCAGTACTTCTTCGTTCCAACTGAAACACCTAACACTAGCAGACAAAGCTTCATCATCGCTTTATAATTGTCTTGTGGTAGATAAGACTTTTCTTTTCGTTGTATAACATTCTGAAGGAACTGTATGACGTTTTCTCTGAGTTCTTGTGGAAAAGGTAAATTCATTCAGAAATCGGTTAAAAGTCTAAATTTGCCTTTATTTATTTTCGTCCAAAAATTTTGAAATCTCATAAGAATAGGAATATTTGTACGATTAGATGGTCCAAACAATGATGTGGAAACACCACCTACTATCAGCTCGTGGATGTGATGACGGCATGCAAAGTAGAGCGAATTCCTGCCAATCAATTTTTTCAGAAGATAGCATGCACTTGTGTAGTGTTATCTTTATTCGTGCTGTCTTTCATCTGCTTGCCAATCCAATGAACTTGAAATGGCAGTTTCTCGGCTTCTGAAAATTCTTATTGAATCTCGTTTGGAATTTTCTTACGATGAGCTGAACGATATCGACGTATTATTGAACGTGATAATTTTCCTTCATTTACGTTTTCATCATTCGCTCGAGATAAAGCTGCAGCTAGCATAGTAAACTTTCTATTAGATAAGTTTATTCTGTCCAAAGTAGATGATACATCTGGAAAATTTATCATGTTCTGTAGAATGCGTGGTTTTTTTCTCTGGACTACATGTGTCTGGTAAATCAAATTCAGTTAACGTTAACTTAGTTATTTGTTTTTTATAGTATTTTGAAATTCCTGTAAATTCCTCGTTAATTTCGTCATCCTCTCCAATAAATGTGTCAGTCGAAGGAGAAAATACTTCATACAAAGTACTTGCTTCTTCCTTTCTTGCACATTCCCGATGGTTTCTTTCTTCTATCACATATTTTCTCTTTTACAAATACTCTTTATGTCCTTGAATTTCCTGACATACATTTTTTATCGTCATAACTCTTATTCCACGCTGATCTTCAAATTGTATTAATTTTTCAGCATCTTGATGCGCTATATCAAATAACATTCGCACACTCTCAAGGAAATCTTTCTTATTTTCCTCAAAATCAGATGATTTTCTACTTTTGCTTTTACGTAGAGTTCCGTGAAATGAAATTTCTTGAAATAAAGATCTGATCTCCTTGATTTTATCTTTGATTTTATCTTCTTGACTACTGCAGGTCCAAATTTTTTTGGAATGCAAGCTTCATTCCACGTATTGATTACTGCTTCTGAGACAATATTTGCACTTTCCGAAATTGTTTGTTCGTGCACTCTATGATGGTGGAAGAAAAGTTTTGAAACCTGAGTTGTTATTGGTAAAATATTTTCTGGCAACTTCCATGCAGTTTCTTCTATCAACCAAATATGAGGACTTCATTTTCTTTGGCTACATTCGTCATTTTAATTCAAATTACTCTGTGATAGGGGACATTAGAATTATTATTTTTTTGAAATAAGTTATTTGAAGAGGTTAAATTATTATTTTTTTGTATTACCTTGACTTCTCAAATACGATTCGACATTACTTCCTAGAAACATTAGAACACTGAAAATAGTTAAATGCCTAATTTCACATCACGCATACTAATAAATTGAACCTCTAATTTAAAAGCTATATTCAACGTAAAAAAACAATATAGGCCACTGTTCAATTTAATTTGAGAGAAATTTTTCTTTAAGGTTGTTGCGCGATCTCTAAATATTATCCGATGAAATTTTTCTTTTCCACATATCATTTCTATCATAAAAGGTTTCAGGCTATTGTGCGATTTTGTTCTCAAATTTTGTTT
>JAUMHM010086312.1:0-11036 GCA_032362435.1 Melikaiella ostensackeni
AAGGTGTTCCAACCCTCGGGTTGAAACATTGAATGTTTCAAGCCTAGGGCTGAAACACCTTGTTTCGCCCCGCTATACAGGTACTGGAAATCGAATTTCCACTATAGTACTTGTGAAAAATTATATGCATTACTCGGAATGGAACAAAGCGTTTTCATCCCTTGTAATGCAACATACTATTTCATACAAAAATTTAGATTTTAGAAGTTTAGAGAGATGCACTTCATGAATTTTATTCTGTTTAGCACTATACGTTGCACAAACCTTGTAAATATATCTATAAAGAATGCTATATAACATTTTTTGAAAAGAAACCATTAAAATTAATTAATTTCATAAATTTGTAATTCCTCATGTTATGTATGTCGACCTCAAAACGAAGATCGGACTTCAAAAAACCGCCGCTGTATATTATTTGTTACCGCTATCCTCATTACACATTAAAAAGAATTCTTAAGCATCCTGTCACAGCAATATATTATAATTAACAACTTTGAAATGCAAAGTTTACCGGTGTGGAATTCCAAAGTTAGTTTGAAATGACCCATATACGAGTAGGTATGGTGGTCTGGTTCAGTAGACAAGCAATTATTTCTTTTTTGTCTACCTGTGTAATGAGTGAAAATAGTGTTGATACATTGGCTGATTTCGACGCTACTTTAATCGATGCCAACGCCAATGTGTTGGACGTCGACGCCAATCGGGCCAACGACTTCCGAAATGATAACAGAGTACCAAGTGTAAGTGTGAGAGTGAACGCAAAAAGTGCAAACCCGTCGGAAAGCGCAGCCCCAAATTCCAACCTAAACGGACCAAACCGACCACTATGAAGGGGAAGCCAACGCAGTAGTCTTGGCATCTCACCTGCACGGTGCGGGTATCCAGTGTCAGAGAAGAAGGGACAGGAAAAGTGGTACAGGCTCCAAAATGGACGGCACCGACCAGCAGAGAGAGATAACAGTACACGACGACGAAGAAAATTCCGAGGTAATACGGCGGCCCCCGAAGTCGATCGGTGACGGAGCAGACAGTGAAAGCTGACGACGATCGCGATCAAAAAAATCATGTCGCTCAAGTGTGAATTTAATCGCACGAAAGCTTATAAGAGCTTGAGCTGGAGTATGTCCAGGAACTGATTCGCCTACAAGAAGGGGCGGACCGAAGGCAGCTCGCAAAAACAAGTGAAGTATGTGGTCTGCAAGCGAAATTGCGACTAGTAGAACTTGAAGAAGAAGGTGCAAGTTGTGATGATACATCTTCTGACTCCACACAGTCGATAAATTGCAAAGTCGAACCATGGCGAATGACTGACTTAACAAGGGGGGCCAGTGGAGTACAGAGAAGGACTTGCGACAAGATTAGACACTTGTCTAGGCATCATCAGCTGCGGCCAAAGGAATTGGAATCTATGTGGCGGGCGACATTGATGGCTCGACAAGCCATGAATCATCGAGTTTGTGAATTGGAGGTCCAACAAAACTAAAAAAAGCCATAGAAATTTGTCCAGCAGAACTGTTATCAAAGTTACAAAAAGTTAACGGTAAATTATAATATCTTAAATTTCAATTTTCCACAATTTCCATTGACCAAAATTTCCAAATTTTTAAAATTTACATAAATTGCCAAAATCTCCATAAATTTTCAAATTTTCGAAAATTTCCTAGATTACCATAATTTATAAATTTTAATTTATGGAAATTTTGAAAATTTATGAAAATTTAGAATTCAAATTCGATTTCTTGGAGCAGAAAAGTGATGACTAGCGGGAAGAAAGTAAGGAGACTTGGAATTGGTAACTTTCGAAACGCTCTACAGACCTTGAAAGTTGAACTTTCGGACAGGGCATTGTAAAAATTCTCTTTTTGCGGACGAAAATACAATTTTGACAACTTTCTTAGTTCATTTAATGAATATACACATCGTCTCGATAAAAGTTGGAAATAATCAAAACGCATTAAACGCCTCCAAGTTTTGATAATAAAATTAAAATCTAAAACATCTCCATTGATTACCCTCCAACCTACATTAAAATCTGTTTGCTTTTCTGGTTTTCATAGATTTTCTACGCTAAAATGGGATTTTCTCTCGGCTGATAGTTTAGGCTTGAATATTGCTTCATGAATACATTTTTATGAATAATACAACTGACATCAATTTTTTTATTTATTTATTTCTTTCATGTATATCTTTGTAGGTTTTTACATATCTAAATCTCCCTCTTTCACAGGAAATCGACAGATATCAACCCTTCGACTAAACAACACTTTCCCCAATTATCCCGAATACCCCACTCTCAATGAGCCTCAAGTTAATGCATGACGTACGGTTAGGGGACCGGAAAACTGCAGAAAACCAAAAATTCCGAGTGCAGCCGGTTAGCAACAGTCAAGTTTTTTTTTGGATATAAACATTCGATAGCATCGAGTGTCCACACCCATCTTCGGCATCAAACCTCCGTTCAACAGTAATCAAAGGCAGCGAAAGCACGAAAAAGCGAAAATCACGAACGTTCACCCATCCGAGTGCTAACCGCGCACATCCATGCTCAGCGTTCGAGATCTTGACAAGCTGGTTCCGACATTAGTTATTTCGAGTCTATAATTCTACTTTGTGTTAAGTGCCCCATGGGGCCCCGAACATGTCCGCCCCTGAACATTTATAATTAAATTAAAATCCTCAATATCATTAATGTACACCGTCAAATTTTCATCATAATCATTTGAACTGACTGATTTTTACAGATTTTTGACCACAAAATAGAATTTTCTCCCACTGTGTGGCGGGGATGCGACAGTTCTGTCCTTGACCTAAGATGATAAAAACGCGCGGCTATATCCCAAATTTTAAGGTATCTAATGTTACCGTCATTTGAACGTCGTTATTTTGTTATATTTTATTTTATATTTTGCTATTTTACATTGTTAACGTAATCAAATGAACCGAAGTGCTGAACAAAGACAATTGACATTCAATTGTTAAAGTAAAATATAGAATACAGACTCGAGAGACATAACTATTAATAACCAGATATTGTAACTGTGTTCAGTTCTTATTTTAGACTGTTTAGTGATTATATAAATATAAGTGTATCGGATTCCGCGACTACTCAATTATTTCAACACGTAGCTGTCCTTACTACTTCACTAGTTGTTGCAGCAACTTCCGATGGTAGATAACCATTTTCAGGTAGTTGTTCTTACTACTTCTAGTAGTCAGTCTTACTATTAAATTAGTGAGACTCACACTTGAATTAGTAGTTGTGAGTACTTGAAGTATTAATCTTAACTATTAAAAGTAGTATAGTTCCTGCTCCTGAAAGGAAAAATACACCAATCATCAAAAATCTAATTCCCCACAATGAGAGTATAAAAACTTGAAGAATTCCTATTAAGTCAAGAAACTCAACTGTAGGTAAAAAATACTTCATTCGAGCGACATATAGAACTTTCAAGATATCACCTAAGTAACCTAATCTCGTTCTATAGATGAAGTATGTTAATTCACATGAAGATTCACGAGAAAAAATGGTTGCAAAATGATTCCGAGAAAGCATAGTGAATTTCTACTCGGATTTCACGTGGATGAGATGTGAATTTTCCTAAATTATTTTTACCTGGATAACTCATTAGTATAATGAGGTTATATTACTTGCAAGAAATCCTGAAAGCTCCATGTCTAACGAAGTAACTATTATTTATTTACCTTGGAGTTTTTCAAAGCAATCTTCTGATCTCCAAGTTTCCAGAAGATTCTGAACTTCCAGTATATTTTAATAATTAAGCAATGTGATTGGCATCTCCAAACCCTCCTAAATACTAAACATGGCGACTATCATGAATATGACGCGATATTTCGGCGAGAATGTTGGCAGCACTGCTCAGTAGGGTGGGTCGAAGAAACTCATTTTTTGAATTTCAAAAATCGACGGGGTCTAGAAGTTTGTGTATGCAACAAGCAGTTTATAAATTTTGATGATTCTTGGCTACTAGAATTTCTACTCTTTGTTATTGCCAACATATCATGAATGATAAAAGTGAAGAATCAAATTAAAAAGACTACATAATTCCACTAAAACTGTCCAAAAATATCTGAAATTTACGGTCTTCTTCATTTCAGATACCTTTAAAATCCAGGAAAATAGTATTAAGAATCTGATGAAATCACACCTTTCACGACAAAATATAGCCTTTGAAATGGGACCAAAAAACTTTTTAAAAAGCTTCCTTTTTCACTGAGTTATGACCGAAAATATGAACACATGTTTTTTTTCTTAGAAAAATGAAAGATTTATTAGCTTTTTTCACTTTTTTCTGTTATGAACTATGGTTGGACAACTTTCTGCCATAAAGGTGTGTACTATGCAATAGTAGGACTATATGTTCATATATTGTAATTAATTAAAATAGTGAAATCAATTCAAAATTACGACTTTGTACTAATTTTACATTTTTTTAATTAATTAAAGTATATTAAAATATAGCCTTGCTATTGCACAGTATACATATTTTTTGCTGAAACTTGCCCGAGAAGTTAAAAACAGAAAAAAAGAGACAAAAGCTAATAAATCTTTCATTATTCATTCTTCTAAAAACCATGTTTACCTATTTTCAAGCATAACTCAGTGAAAAATGAAGCTTTTTGAAGTTTTTTGGTCTTATTTTGAAGGTTATATTTTGCCGGAATACATGCGATTTTATCAGATATTTCATACTATTTTTATGGACTTTAAGAATGTTTAGAATGAAGAAAAACGTCAATTTTTGACTTGTCGCATAGACAAACTTTTAAGCCCCGTGGATTTTTGAAATTCAAAAAATTATTTTCTTTGACCCACCCTACTGTTCAGGCTTCAGTTCTGCCAATCTCGCTGAGGAAAAAAAACTTGTAACCATTACTACTTTTATTTGTTGGAAAATACATTGGTGGTAAATGTGACTACCTTCATTTGTTGGACTTACAATTACTACTGTTACTAATATGAACTACGTGGAAATACTAACGGTGACTTGTTGCCGCATAAAACTAGGTATTTAGTTTAACCATCGATGTAGTTGTCGCGGCTAATACCATCTCCACTGATGAAAAACTTGCTGCCCTAACCAAACATATTTTTCAGTGTGGTTAACAGAAAATAAGTTGGTCGATTTTTTTGCCCTAGAAGTTGCATGAACTCGAGTTCGAATCATCTAGTCTATTTCCGAATTTCTTTTCAGAATATTGTCTTACTTTGTTTTCATTTGAAAATCGCAAGATTGTATGGTTAATCGAATTTTACAGCGAAACCGTCGATAATAGGACTACAACAAAAAACGTTTTCTAAAATCTATTAAGCAATTTAAAAAAAAAGGAAATATTCTTTTGAGGTATTGAATTCATGAATTGAAAGAATGAGAATTTGCGCCAAAAAAGTCTTTTAAATTCAAAAGAATTAGATACGTACGGTCAATTTTGAAGTCGCACGTCACCACAGACTTTGAATATCAATTGAACGTGTAATTCGAGATTTGGAAAAAAACAATGGAAACTTGATTCCAAGATATTGAGTTAATGAACTGAATACAATCAAATTCCTTAAAAAAATTCATATACAATGTTGACTGAAGTTAACAGTTTTAGTTTCAGATCATGTCATTTGACACGGTAGATGTTGAACATCGATTAAAAACGTAATTTTCGAATTAAAAATAAAATAAAAACTTGCTTCCGAGATATTAAACTGAAGAACTGACTGAAATTACATCTCTCTTAAAATGTAATCTAATTTCTGAAAAATAAGAAAAAATTTACGCATTTTAAAGTCACATTGGACATGCAGACTCATTCCGAAAATCGAGGTATGGCGAAACCGTCCACACGGCGAAGTGGCTGCTACTTGAAGAAGTCGCTCTCAGGAGAAAGTTGCTTCCATACAAATCTGTACGGATTAGCAAATTATGACAGAAAAGCGGGCAAGGGCTTCAACTGTCAACAAAAACAACTCAATGTGTATCCTCGTTGAATCCACGACAAAATGAACACTAAACACTTGGGTGTATCGAAAGAAGAAGTTCGTTGCTTGAAGTTCTAATAGCGATGAAAACTTTCTTTTGGGGGTCAAAAATACACCTCCAAAGTTTCGGTGAAAAAAATGTTTTTTGTCTCCACATCGTAGATATAGCTAAAGATCACAAAAAACGATACACTGCTTAAAATTTGAAAACCAAAATTTTTTTTTGAGACTTGAACTATCAAAAAAAAAAAAACGTTCGAAGCAAGTAGATTTTCACATGTACAGCGATAATATCATAAAAATATTTTTCACCCTCCCTCAATAAATTTGAAATTTCAAAAAAATCAAATAAATCAACTTTTTCGCTTTTTTCTTAGAGTTACGGCAATTTTATCGACTATTTGCTTATACAATGTCTGACATGCGTTAAGAAAAATGTATTATCAATATCATGCAACAATAATATGTAAAGAATATTGATATTGAAATCATTTTCATTGACTTCGAATCACAAGAAAATACCTAAGAGTGATATATTGCTCTTTATTTCGCAATGAAATGAATTTTGAGTGTTCATTTTGTGCTACATAGATATAAATCCACTTACTATGAACTATTTCTTGCGATAATTTAGATACCAAAAATTGCTTTTATTGTCAAATAAGGAACAATATATCACTTTTAAACATTTTCTAGTAATTAAAAGTCAATAAAAATTATTTTAATGTCAACATTTCTTTATATTATTGTTGTTACATATTACAAATACAATCTTATTAACATATATGAAAGGTCATATGGTCAAACAGGCCAGAAATTTACTTTAACTCTAATAAAATAGCAAAAAAGTCGGTTTTTCGATTTTTTGAAATTTTAAAGTCACATAGGGAGGGTAAAAAAAATTTTTTATGACATAATCGCTGCACAGGTAACAATCTACTTGCTTTGAGCTTTTTTTCATAGTGTGAATCCCAAAAAACAAAATTTTGGCTTTCAAACTGATATACACCGTAGATCGTAACGGGTGACAAGCGAAAGGAATATTTAATCTTTCGCCCCTGAATATTTTCATTTCCCATACTTTCGCAAGGTTTCTTTCCCTTGCCGCTACGACGACTTTTACTTTGCTCTTATTGTAGGTTTAATGTTCTTAGGAGAATTTGAGGCGGCTATGAGTCATCGGTGGCTCACGCACCACTTATAGCCTTTCTCAGCCACTTTCTATTTTGAGAATATTTTTCTCTCTCTTTGTTTTCAGTTAATATTTCGTTTTTATATATTTTTCCTTTTTCCTTTGAACTTACTAAAATATTGATTCAGAATAATAAAAAAAATTGATAGAATTAGTAATAGTAGAATTATATAGTAGTATTATTAGTAGTATTAGACATTAAATAAATTAGTATTTGACTCTAATTTTGGGGCAGCATAACCTTTTCTCAGTAAATTAAATCAAATTAAAAGGGAACCGTGATCTACCTAAGCCCATAATACCTGTTCAGCCACATTGTAAATAATCGGTGGGGAAATTGTATTGACCCTCAATAGTAAAATTCGTAAGGAATGTTGATGTTCGTTATTGGCTTTAGGGTCAGGTGAAATTCAATACAAATTAAATTGTTTCAAACGTTTCGGCACACAATGGTGGCCCTTGATCAAATTTTTAAATGAAAATAAAGTAATTTAATACATGTATGTGATAAATGAGTACAGAAACGATGAATATTGTTATAGTTAAGTATCATTTTTTTTTTAATCGTGCCCCAACAGCACTAAATCTGAAGGTATCGTTTTTGCTGCAACGGTATTCAATCGATACGAAAATCTGTAATAAAGACATAAAAGACTGTTACATTCTTGGATGATTTTGTTGCAGACCCAATTAATACCTTCAGATCTAGTGTGATGCTTTACAAAAGGAACTCGAAAACCAGAAAATTATAAATAAAAATAATTTTAATTTTGATATTAAATAGCATTCTCATAATATGGATTACTATATACATTGCAAACATAAATCACTTAGATTATTTATTTTAGATAAAATCTAAAATGAGATGAAGAAATGTGACTAAAAAGTGACTTGAAAAAAAATGACTAAAAGTGACTCTGTAATTTGCTCAAGGAGACTTGCGGTGAAATGAGAGAAATATTAATAAGATTCTTGATTTATCTTGATTTATCATCATATTAATATCATTGTAGAAGATAAATATGTACTGAGATCTCGACACGTGTGACACGGCCCACGCATTTGTTGGTAAAGTTTCAATTTACTCGACAGTTAGGTTTTATCCATTGTTCATTTCATATTTTTATCGAGGATTTATTTTGTCACTTTTGCGAGAAAATTTTCGCGCAATGATTTCTGAATAGACGAATGAAGTTTTGAGTGGATAATTGACTGCGAGGTTTATATGCAATTTCAAATGCAAATATATACCTGTACTTTATGTCAATTCCATTTTGGAAAATGTTAGAAGTTTAGCAATTCATTTTCACGATGAAATTCTGGGACTGAGTCTCAGACTTGCCATACAGTGTTATAAAATTCTCGAAAATTCAAGCGCTTTTAAATTACAAATGTAACTTAAAATTCTTATATTCTTAGATGTTAAACTAGTATTTTTAATTTACTTTCATAATCAAAGTGGACAGTTTTTATCATATTATAATCCACAGATATTTGAAAATATAAATTCCACAGAATAATGCAGATAGAATTCAAAATCTCGACCTAACCTAAGGGTCCCTTCACATGTATTTAATTTCAAGATTCTGGCATGAATTCAGGATAAATAATTGATCTACAAAGTCAAAAAACTTGATCAAAAGGAAATCCAAGTTGAATTAGATCATTTTTTAAACTGAAATTAATTATTAAGCTTATTTTGCTAATAATATGATAATAATTATTATTATTGCATAATATATAATTAATTTAAATATAATCATTATCATCAAGCATACTTTGATACTATCGCGTTTGAATTTTAATGCACACTGTGTATCAAATTTAATGTACATGTGTGGGAAAAACTTCCAATGCATGTGCATTAAAATTCAGTCAGATTTTTCTAACAGTGCACCATTGCGTCATCTAGTCCATGACCGTCTGCTAATTTTATTACATAAAGGGCCGTCCATAAACTACGTTACCAATTTTGGGTTCTTTTTTTCTTTTAATTCATTTTATACCAAAAGAGATAAATTTTCAACTAAAAAATACGAATTTTCAACCAAGAAAGATGACTTTTTTACCATAAGAGATGAATTTCCAACTCAAAAGGACGAATATTCAACAAAAAAGTTGAATTTTCAATCAGAAAAGATGACTTTCACAAAATAGTGGAATTTTCAACAAAAGAATAAATTTTCAACAAAGTAGCTCACTTTTACCTAAAAAGAAGGAAAAAGACGAATTTTCAACAAAATACTTCAATTCTCAACCAAATAGATGAATTTTCAACAAAGTCGAGTGTTTTAGAAAACAGTTAACTTTTAAATCGGACAAGATGAATCTTCAGCAACAAAGTAAATTTTCAATCAAGAAAGACGAATTTTTAACCAAATATTTGAATGTTAAATTAAAAAAGATAAGTTTATGAATCAAAAATGGAATTGTTAAACCTTCAGCTTAAAAAATTAATTTTCAACAAATTTTCTACAAGTTGAATTCAACCAAAAAAGACGAGATTTAACCAATTAATTCAATCCTCAACCAAAAATATTCATTTTCAACAAAAAAGATTAATTTTCTACCCCAAAAGACGAATTTTTAACAAACTACATGAATTTTCTAACAAACAGTTGCTTTTTCAACTTCTAAAGAATACATTTTCAACCAGAAATAAAATAATAATCTTTAAGAAAATAAAAAACAAAATTTTCAACAAAATAGTTCAATTTTCAAACAAGGAGGTGAATCTTTAAAAAAATGCATTTTTAACGAAGTAGTTCAACTTTCAACCCAGTGCTTCAATTTTCAACCAAGAATGATGAACTTTGAACTAAACAATTAAATTTTCTACCAAAAAAGTGAGTTTTTAACCATGAAGATTAACTTTCTACCAAAAAGACGAATTTTCAACAAAATTCATGAATTTTCAACAAAATTGTTGAATTTTGAAGCCAAAAAGACGAATTGTCTACAGAAGAGTTCAATCCTCAAGCAAAAATATTCATTTTCAATAAAAAAGATGAATTTTCTACCCAAAAGACGAATTTTCAACAAAATACATAAATTTTTTACCAAATAGGTAAATTTTCATCCAAAAATTAAATAGTAATCTTTAAAAAAATAAAGAACTAAATTTTCAACAAAATAGTTTAATTTTCAACCAAAAAGGTGAATTTAATAAAAATGAATTTTTAAAGAAGTAGTTTAACTTTCAACCAAGTGGTTTTCAACAAAATTCATGAATTTTCAACAAAATTGTTGAATTTTGAAGCCAAAAAGACCAGAAATCAATCAATCAATCAAATCAATCAAATCATCAATCAATCAGTCAAGGAGATGAAGTTTCAGCTAAAATGATGAATCTTTAAAAAAAATGAATTTTCAACAAAAGAGTTCAACATTCAGCCAAATAATTGAATTTTCAACCAGAAAGATGAATTCTTAACGAAACATGTAATTGTTGATATTTGAACCAAAAAAGACGAATTTTCAACACAATCGTTAAATTTTCAATCAAGTAGTTAAATTTTTGACCAAAAAAGATGACTTTTTTACAAAATAGTTTCATTTTCAACAAAGTAATTAAATTTTCAATTAAACGGTAGAATTTTAAACCAAACGAGATGAATTTCGAACCAAAAATATAACAGTAGGATTTTAACAACAACAACAACAAAATTTTTAACTAAAAATAGTTGGATTCTTTCTTTTGGGTTCTATTAATTCAGTTTACATTCAAGCGAAAAAAAGGGAAAAGCGGAAGTTTCTTGAAAACAGGGGAAAAAGAAGAATTTTTTAAAAAAGGAGGAAAGAGGGGAATAGGGGAAAGAGTGTGAAGTCTGAAATATGAAATTGATGTTGAAACTT
>JAUMHM010086313.1:0-11036 GCA_032362435.1 Melikaiella ostensackeni
ATGGAAAGTGTTCAATTGTTTTTACAATTCCAACCTCATTACATACAGACTTTCAAAAAAAATTTTTCTGATAGTGAATATCCCATGCAGAATTTGCGATCGGAATTTAGTAGGCCCCTGTATAGTTTTCCCTACTTTTGATCGGGCGCTGATCGGGGAAAATGGAGGGGACCGGACTAGTTCTGTAACGTTGTTTTAGCCAGGTTCTAGATAGAACTTCTAACCAGGCCCTAACGAGACTACCCTTTTATCGTCCGACAATATCGATGCTATTACACCAGTAAAATTATGAATTTGGGTAGCAATTCTTCTTATTTATCAAATAATCCGTGTCGTAATTTTGAGCTGGTCCTCACGAGGCAATAATTGCACACAGAAAAACACAACTTTGTTCCAACTAAAATAATCACTTTTCTTTGTCTCTTATGAAGACTAAATTCACTTAACACTTGAACCAAAATATTTCACTGTACTTATTGTCAGGTATTCTACTCACTGTTGTTCAATGTTCTGATAAATGACTGATATAATATATGAAATTTGAAAGAAGCGATGCGTCGCGGTGTGTGACACAGCTTTGCTAACAGCTGTGGTCAAATGGCGAATCACCGACTCACTGCGCACGTCCGCGGCGTCGACAGAAATCACGCATGCGCAGTTTGTTGTTAAGGGCAGCCATTGTAGTCCCCTAGAAGGGCCCAGCCGGGCTTTTCCAGAGTGAATTTAGATATTTTTTAGTGGAACAAAGGGGACAACGAACATAGGCCGTAAAAACTCTTTAAATTTCATTTCTAACTATGTTTTTAAATATTTGTATCATTAATATTATGATTTTTTGTTTGGTTTGGAATTGGAAATATTTCAGTTAAACGGGCCACATTGACTAAGACCTGAACAGTTCCTGACTAGAATTTGTTGTTCCTCTTATTCTCATCAGGGTCTAACTGAAGCCTGGCTAAAATACAAGATTGGGGCCTAACTAGACGTACATAGTTTTTCTAATAGGGACAAATGGGGCGATGTCTACATGGGATACTTAGAGTAAAGTTTTTTGTGCCAAATAATTGTTGTTTGATTGTGAAAAATATAAAATATTTATTTCACATAATTTCCTTAGCGATTTGTTGTATTTTTCTCACAATAATGTTATGGATTGTTAAATCGTCCTAATTACATCGAAATTTTCATTAAATTGTAAAATACATACATTTAACTATTTATTTTTTGACATAGTGGTCCTTAAATTGACCCTCCAAACTACACAAGACAAAGAATTATCCTAATCTGTTGCACATTATTCCCCTGAAAAGGTTTTTTGTCTCTCCTGCAAAATTAGATTTAATCGAATTAGGCAGTTTTATTTTTCCATCGCTCAATTAATAAAACATATTAAATTTTTATGCTCCGAACATGTAAAATTCACTAGTGAAAAGTTATTCTTCATTCATCAGCAATAATAAATAAAGGAAATTTTAATTTATTCACTTAACGATTTATATTCTTCACGCTAATTTATTCAAACTGAAACAAGTCCTTATAAAACATGATCTGATTGAAATCATTCATTTTCTTATATCTCCTTTGATTTTTTTAATCCAATTTATTTCAAGCTATCACCTTCCATTTTAATTTATTATGTCTGACTCTATCATCATAGAAACTTCCGAAGTTATTGTTGAAACTGCCGATGCTAATGTTGAAACTACCGAAGCTACTTCTGCAGTTACTTCCACAGATGACTTAGCAACCACACCAAAAATCCCATGGGGACGTAAGTAAATCTGAATTCTTCGTTTTCATAACAGAAGATTAATTATTACAGATAGAGATAAAATGTTGAAATAACGGATTCTTTATTGCGACAGATTTTCATCATATCACATTTGTTTCAAACTATCAAAATAGTTATCAAAGATCAAACTAACTAGAACGTGACATGACCTTATAGAATATCTAAGTGATAATCCTTTTTTTGGTCACTTTTGTATTCTCAAACTATTTTTCATATTTATCGTACTATTCAGCGGCGGACTGGGTTTCAAGTAAAGACACGCTGATGGAAATACACTGAGAAAAAAATTAGTAATTGCAACAAAACCGTTTTGTTGAGCTGTTTTTGTTGTCAAAGCAAAATTTTTGTTGTTAACACATAATCATTTTGTTGGCCTAACAAAATATTTTGTTCTTATGACAAAACTATTTCGTTAAGTCTTGTTTTGTTGTCTTAAACGAAGTTTTGTAGAGTCAACAAAACCATTTGGTTGAACCAACGAGATATGCAATTTCGCAGGTACACTCTTGCATCATGTGAAATTTTTAGATGAGTAGCTTTTACCTCAGCTGATGGCCTTTAGGTGAAAATACTAGCTTATGTGCGTTTCAGTTGAACACTTTATGGACCAGGAGATAGTGACAGAAAAAATTGAACGATTAGTTCGCGTATGCCAATGAAAGTGCTATTATTATTATTATTATTATTATTGTTTTAAAAATATATATATCTCAGACTCAAGACGGTTACAGCTCAATATTATGTCGAAGGCACTTTTTGAGTTGGATATTTGTACCAAACTGAATATATTGCACGGGGCTATCCCGGTTTACATCATCAGTCACGGACACATTTTGGTAATGAAATCAAGTGATGTGATGAGAGTTATATGCATAATTTGACATATTGGGTAGTCTAGTATAATTTTTACCCCACCATCCACGTTCATTCAAACGACACGCTCATTCCACAACACCGCTCCGACACGAATCTCTGATCAATTTCTCTATCAATCACGCCAGGTGAAGAGCTTCGCAAAGCCATTATACGAGAGCCGTCCAGAAAGTAAGAGTACTGTTGCTATTTTGGGCTTTGGGAGTTTTTTCACCAATTTTGACAACACAAAGTGGCGGAGAGGCTTCTCCTGAGCACAACAAGCACAAGGGGACCTCGGTAGTACGAAAACTAACGCCATAGTGACAGTTTGCGTGAAGACAGGAGACCATCAACGGAGAAAGGTACTGTGAGACCCTGAAGAAGCATTCGTTCAGGCATCACTCTTCTTCTTATAAACAATTGTTCTCCATACATCCTTATCCTTGCATAACTCTTTTGCTTCTGTTACATCCATACACCGCTTCATGCACGCTCTGGTGTTTCTACGAATTCTAATATCCCTTCGCTTTAGAGTCTCATTCACACATTCCAACCATTCTTTCTCTGGTTTACCTCTGGGTACGCTTCCAATCACCTTATCTAAATACACTTGATTCGTTGAACTTTATTCATTTTCTTTCAACATGACGAAACCATCTCAGCAAATTTCTTTCATCCTTGTCAAACAATATTTCTTCTACACCACAGTCTTTGTGAACCCATTCATTACTGACTTTGTCTATTAGCGTTTTACCGCACATATTCCGCGGGAACTGCATGCCAACCGCGTTCACTTTTCTCCTATCATTTTCTTGATACGTCCAGGTCTCGCTACCTTAGTCCTCTTAATTTCCTTGACAAATCTGAGCCCCTCCTTAGTAGGGTACCCAATGAAAATTCAATTCTTCTAATTGTGCAAACGCTACCACCTGGATTTCTTCCTTTTGTCGAAAAAATACAGCCATAAACTTTCTTTTATTTCAAGAGACTTGCTTAGAGGTTCCGTTAGGCCGTTTTATGTCAGAAAATGAGTTTTCTCAGCTTTCGCTTTCAAAAAAAAAAACATATTCGAGGCTAAAAAATTCTTTTATTTCCAGAAAGTATTTGTTATTCATTGTGGAATAAGCTCTGAATTTCATGATTGGGAAAACAAATTTCTGAAGATATTTTCGACAGGGTCGGTTTTAATGGAATGGCATCCCTAGGCTATTATACCCCCCCCCCCCCGCCGCTCTCCGCGATTCTATTGAAAAACTGAAATCGTATTGTTTATTTGAAGAAAATAAACACAGAAACTATGGAATTTATTGAATTCAATATCACTGGTTCTTCTCAATTTTTCCTGATTAGCATTGCACTCATTCAACTGATCATAAATTTCCCGGAAACCACCTGCCTCAAATTCATGGCGCCCCACAGTGGGGCGAAACTTCGAAATTTGTTTCAAAAGAGCCTGAAGCCCAGAATTCTTAATCAAGTTCGATCCTTTTTTTTGGAATACTCTTAATTTAATTCCATAAGATAATTCCATAATATAACTAATAATAAATTAGAATTAATTGATTAATAATTCCATAATTCCATAATCCCGAAATTCCATAACAATCCATTTTCCAATTTATTCTTTATTGTACTTCTGTGTAAAGAAATAAAATGAAAAAATGGTCATTTTCACAACTTTATTTTTTGTCTTTCCGCAAGCACTCTGAATAAACTTGGAATCAATCAAAATCAGTACAGTGGCGTTTAAGATACAAAATTAGTTCATGAAATATTTGAACTAATTTTTATCAGATAATAATTTTTTATTATTTTTTTATTTTTATTTCATTTTTATTTCTCATTTTTATAATTTTGTATTTTATATTTTTATTTATAATTCAAAGATGGTTATTCTGCGTTCTAATTTTTTTTTCATAACAATGTGACTAATATTTTTATTGAATTCAAAATGATTCGATGATATTTAGAAGAATTACAGGTGAAGTTTAACATATTTAGAATAAGTTCAGCAATAAGTATTCAGAGTGAATACAAAACAATTCAAGTTACATTTCAAAAAATCAAATAAATTGGGAAACATCCAAAAATTTTCATCGATTTCACTAGACTAGAGATAAATTTATAATAATCCAAGGGAATTTAGGAAACTTTCATAAAATTCAGAAAAATTTGAGTGAATTGAACCGAATTCAAAAAATCGAAAAATTTTCATTGAATTGAGTAAAATGGGAGTAAACAGAATTCAGGTGAATTGAAAATATTTAAAAAAAGCAATGAATTAAATGAAATTACAGTAAACTTAGAGAAATTCAAAAGAATTTGATGAAATGCCTAAGGATTCTAGGTGAGTTTGAAAGACTTTAGAGAGAATTGAGAAAAAAAAACTTTCAAAAAAGCAAAAAAAATCCATGGAATTGAGTAGAATTGAGTGACCTCAAAAGAGATTCAAGGTATATTTAAAAAAATTGAAGGGAATTCCGAAGCATTTGATAGAATTTGAAAGAATTCAGGATAAATTAATAAGAAGTAAGTGCGACTTCCAAATGAATTCGAATGAATTGCAAAAAATCCAATATATTCCATGGATTTTAATAAAACTGGAGTGAACTTAGAAGAATTTAAGGGAATTCAAGAGAATTCGATGAAATTTATACGAATTTGAAATTAATGTGAAGAAAGTCAGGGTGAATTTGAGATAACCCAAATAAATGCAACAAGATTTTCAAGATTCAAAAATATTTCATTGAATTCAGATGAAAATAAAACCATTTTGGTTTTGACTAGTAGATCAAAAACTGTCATTCCATCGACAAGAAAATATTTCACTTCCCTAGTCGACAACATAACATCAAAATTAGAAACCTCATAAAGTTCATAAGAATCAAAGGTAAGTTCGGAAGGATTTGAAAAAATTCAACATAATTTGAAGGAACTTAAAAGAATTGAAAGGAATTTAAAATAATTCAAGAAAATTCTGAAAGAGGTAATGAAATTACAAATTTTCGCATTCCAAGCGCGATACTTGATATCTTCAAAATAAATTTTTTTCTGTTTCATAATAGTTGGGGCTCATTCCTCAATAAGTAATAAATTCTTTCTATAGGTGAAAGAATTTTTCAGCCATAATTTGGTATTTTTTAAAATTGGAAGCTGAGAAATTCCATTTTCATACATGAAACGGCTCAGTGGAACGTCCAAACAATTTTTCTTTGTTTATTTTTTTCACATACAGTATTCCTCTGATGGTAAATCCATAAATGCTATCTGTTTTTTTGTATTACGTACAGTTAACGAGATACGCAGATACAAAATATGATATATTTTTATTTTTCAAAGCAAATTTTAGATACTTGTAATTATGAAAATTCGTAGGTTCTGATTTTTGACTATCGATTCGCTAATTTGGAAATTAAAAAAAAATAGGTTTTGAAGCTCTTACATCAGGCCACTGCACTGCAACCTTACTATGAAAGAATCCTTTCTTCCTGGTTCGCTAGTTCGATGTAGACTCGGGCCTTCTCTTTCAAGACAGTTTCTGTAACTTCATGCTATTCCGGAAAATTTCGATTATGTTTACAGAAAGAACTTTATGAGCCACCGGAAAATTTATGAGGGCTACTTGTATCTTGAAAAAGTGCTACTTAGGTACTTATAGAGAAATTCTTAGAAGCTCGACTGGGCCTGAGAATATTGAGTGAATTTTATGTGAATTTGTATGGATAGGGAAGAGATTTGGATCCTTTTTTCCGACTCAGTTCATGGCAGTCGAACCTTGAAGATACCGAAGTACGACAGGCAGTTAGAATACTTGAGGTCTCGCTATCACAAAGCCTTCATAAAACTAATCCTTTTTAACATTTAAGATTATTATTTATTAATTTACATGCATATATTTATATGTGATAACCTGTATATTCATATTTATATACAGTATTCCTCTGATGATAAATCTAGAAATGCTATTTGTTTTTGCGTATCACGTATAGTTTACGAGATACATATAAAATGTGATATACTCTTGATTTTTCAAAGCTAATTTTAGATAATTGTAATTGTAATAATCCGAAGATTCCAGTTTTTGAACTTTTAAATTTCTAATTGGAAAATTGAAAAAAAAGTTTTAGTTTTGAAGCTCTTACATCTGACTACTGCTCTGCAACTTTACTACGAAGGAATCCTTTCTACCTCGTTCGCTAGCCAGATGCCGAGTTTGGCCTCCTCTTTCAAGGCAGCCTCTGTAATTCCTGGCTATTCAATAAAATTGCGATTATATTTAAAAAGTAAGTTTATGAGCCTTCAGAAAATGTTGAGGGCTGCTTGGATTTTGAAAATCGAGGGTGTTTTTTCTAAATATCAGTCAATTTTGAGATAATCGCATTTTAATTGAAATTTTTTTTTTAAATTTTAATTTATTTTAATTCAACAAGTAGTCCTATTACAATTTCAACATTTTCAAAATTTTCATTTCACGGTCATCAAGGGCATATGTTTTCAAACAAAGTTTCTTAGTCATAATTTGATTCCCCCAATTGTAATGCAGAAAATTAACAATTATATCAAAAATGCCAAAAAAATTTTATGCACAACTTTCTACGTAAACATTCATCCGACGAAAAAAAAAATTGAACAAAAGTTTTACTACTCGGTGCGACGGAACCTTTTGTAATATATAAGTTTTTTATAAAAGTTACAGATTTCGAGCATTCGGTAAGTGATAAAATTTGAATGAAGACTTCTAGATAAAAGTTATAGTTCTCAGTGAAACAAGTAATTTTTGTTACTTGATATTTTTCAATAAAATTAATCTTTTTCGAGAAAAACAACACATCAGTACTGGAATGAATTTTGCTCATCTATATAATCATCGAATGCTCGAAATCTGCCACTTTTATCAAAAACTTAAATGTTACGTAAAAAATCCGTCGTACCGAGTAGTAAGACTTTTGTTTGAAACTTTTTTCTTCGTCAGATGAATATTTACTAAGAAACTGATGCATTAATTTTTTTTACATTTCTCCCGCCCTGGGATTCAAAATCTAAGATTTATAAAAACACTCAGAAAGACATAAAAAAATGATTTCAGAGCTAAATTCTCATTTCTCTTTGATTGACAATTAATTTTTCTAACCGGAAATCTAACTATTCCAGTTACTTTATCTATTTTTTTTAGTTGAAAATTCATCTCCTTTGTTTAAAAATTTTATTATTGGGTTGAAATTTTAATTATTTTATTTGAAATTGAACGATTTCGTAAGAAAATCATTTCATTCGGTTGAAAATTCAACTGTTTTGTTGAAAAAAAATAGTTTTTTTGGTTGAATTTGACTGTTTTTGATTTCAAATTAATTTATTTTTGATTGAGATATATGAACTATTACACTATTGGTTGAGTATCCACCTTTCTTCGTTAAAAATCAATTTTTTCAATTAAAAATTTAACTATGACATTTTTTGTTGGAAATTGATCTTTTTTTAGTTAAGAATTCAAATTTTTTGTTTAAAACTCGTCTTTTTTTGGTAAAAATTAATCCTTTAATCCTTTTTTAATCTTGTTGAAAATTCGTCTTTTTTGGTTGAAATTTCATCTATTACATTTTTCATTGATAATTTACCTTTTTGGATGAAAATGAAATTTTTTGGTTGAAAATCAACATTTTCGTTAAAACTCGCCATTTGGCTTGCAATTTTAACAATCTGTTTGATTTTATTTTTCTCTTGACTAATAATTCAACTACATATTTTGATGAAAAATCTTTTTTTGATTAAATATAGCTGTCTCTGATTTAAAATAAAACTGTTTTTTGATTGAAATATCAACTATTACATTTTCCGTTGAGGATTCATCTTTTTCGTGGAAAATTAATTTTTTCAATTAAAAATTTATCTCCCATTTTATGTTGAAAATTGATCTTTTTTAGTTGAAAATACATGTATTTTGTTTAAAATTCGTCTTTTGTTGGTGAAAAATTATGTTCTTGATTGAAAATTTCTCTCTTTGGTTCAAAATTTGACTATTTTGTTGAAACTTCGTCTTTTTTGTTTGAAATATAAAATATTAGATTTTTTCTTGACTCCGAGGTCGGAGTAAAGACTTGAGAGGAGTGACCACCATACTGTACCATATGAATTCTATTAGACAAATAGTCCACGACAAGATTGACAAGATTCTTTAGTAAATCTAAACCTTGTAGTTTTTTCATTACAATATGCTTACCAATACTATCAAAAGCCGTCGCCAGGTCCAAGTAGATAACGTCAACTTGTTTGCCTACCTGAAGCGCTGAATTTACAAATTGAATTAGCGTGGTCAAATTAGTTACTGCCGATCTCCTAGGAGTAACGCCGTGTCAAAATTCCGACAAGTTTCATAAGATCGAAATAAAATCTACTCTTTTATGAAAATTTTTTGTTTATCGAAAAAGAACACCCAAAAATTCCACAAATCAAAAATAGACTTCTTGACTACCCGTTTCTTCGGCACATTAGAGACAGGTGCATAGTAAATGTACACAACAGGAAGAAAAAAGAGGGAGAAAAAAGAAAGAGTCAAACAAAACCATCCTCACATTCTTTCTTTTCTCAATAACAATTTCCAAACCAATAGTAATAATTATCCGATTTCTCATCATAGTGTGTGACTAGGTGAATGTTAATTTTGAAAGAATTGATAAATCGTTCAAATGAAGTGTGGGCATTACACCAAAACCTAAACACAAAAGAGTAGCTGAAGGACAAATTGAAGATACAACAGAAAGGGAAGTAAACAGTTCACGTTCTCTTGATATATAAGAAAGATCAAATATGGAATTCGTTGAAATAAATAAAAATTGGGGTGTTGAGGCAGTCAAAAATATAAAGGCTTTTTACAATATAAGCAATAAACTAAGACAAACTATATTACAAAAAAATTTCCCTCAAAAATGCAAAATTCATGAAGTTTCTCCAAAAAAGATTTTTTATATTAACAGAAATGCTACTTTTGAATTTAGAATCCAAAAAAATATAATGAATTTTAATGACACCACAAATAAATATAAAAAATCGATCCTAATTATCGTTATTAAAGAATCTCATGTAAAAATAAAACTTTTAAATGATAACTTAAGAAAGATTCTCTTAATATGAATAAATTAGTACCAATGACAATAATTATTGATTGCCTTGAAAGGGGTACCGAATTGAACAAAAAAACTCTCAATAATAATAAAAAACATGAAAGAAAATTTGAAAACATTCTAAAAGTCCAAGGTGATATACAAAAATTGACTTTAAACATTCACTTAGCTCTTTTTCAAGATCAACCGGACCCATGGTTTTTAAACATTTCTGATGTAGTGATTCTACAAAGAGTTATCAATATTCTTAGGTTAGGTGAAGGATTTAGCAACAAATATAGTGAAAAAAAGTATATACAATGCCATGAAATTATAAAAGACATTGAGGCCAATATTTCAAAATTACCAGAAAATAATAGACAAAAATTTAGAACAAGATTCATGGGTCTGTCAAATGAATTTTTAAACAATGGTACACCACAAACCCTAGTCGAAAAAAAATTATGTGAAGGATTATTTGAAACTCAAATCTTTTTGAAACGTCACCCTGAATCATTGATTACTAAGGCTGATAAAGGTAATATCACTGTTGCAATTTCAAAAGATAATTACACTAAAAAAATGATGCATATTTTCGATGAGAAAGACAGTTTTGCGGTAAACCCGAATGATCCTACAAAAATGATTCAAAAAGGTACTTTCAAAATTCTAGAGAGATTAAGACTCCAAAAGTACTTAGGTATTAATATTAAAAGATGTGACATTGAAACTATTCATACAAAACGACCTCTTGCCTATGGCCTTGTAAAGGCTCACAAAGTAGATTTTCCCTTAAGACCTGTTATTTCAACAATAGGCTCAACCACAAGAAAATTAGAACTTTTCAGTGGAATCATCAAAAAATCAGTAACTGTTTCAAAAAGTTCGATAAAGAACAGTGCTGCTTTTTTAAAATTAATTGAAAATGTTAAAATTCCAACAAATCACATTTTTGTCTCTTTTGATGTAGTACCCATGTTTCCAAATATCCCATATGAAAGAGTTAAACTTGCAATTGAAAACAGATGGGAAAAAATCAAACTTCACACCAAAATTACAAAAAAACAATTTTTAGATGCAATTGAGTTTGTTTTCAGTTCAATCTACTTCTAATTCAATGGTCCTTTCTACACACAAGAATTTGGTACTCCGATAGGCTCGGTCTTGTCGCCCATTATTGCTGAAATAGTGATGGAAGATCTAGAAAAAGAGGTGTTTAGCAGAATTACTTTTGATTTGGATTTTTATGCAAGATATGTTGATGATTCGGTATTATCTTTACATACACAAAA
>JAUMHM010086314.1:0-11036 GCA_032362435.1 Melikaiella ostensackeni
TATTCGTAGGATTCACTGTGGATAGCAATTAGAAAGAAGCTCGTGGAGAGGAACCAAGCACCAGGGAACGTACAAGACGCTTTGAATCTGGTAAATGTCCCACTTAAAAATATGTTTATATAAAGATTAACAGTTTTTTAGATATAGTTTTTTATTCTTAATTTTTACACTGTCAAATGAAATCATTCTATTAAATATGTCATCAATAATAATACGCTTGATTTATATATTTTCTTCTCTTCTGGGTTTTAGAAGTAGACCTTGAAACTTGTTCGACTTCAAAACATTGAAGTTGATCTTGTTTAACTTATTTGAACACATACCTGTATATTTAATTAGATCTTGCCAAGAAAAATATCTGCGCCATCACTGTTTCATATTATGTTCGAAACCAAATTAACTCCTAATGGTTTTAGATTTGCAATAAGAAAGTAGCACTTCTCAGTATTGACTTGATTACATCTCGGCTGCCTGAGCATACAAAGATACCGTGCCATTTGGTAAAAATTGACATTCAACAGTCCATAAATTTCCGAATGGCCATATCTAAGAACAGCCCGTATAAAAGAGCTATTAATTATTAGTAAGTATTTGCTCAATTTTCCTTAGACAAATTAATAAAATACTGCGTGCACTGCAAAAAATATTTGTAATATTCAACCCTTCATTACCCAGTAGGGACGCCCAAAAAACTATAAATTTCCGATATTCCGTAAAAAATTAATTGTTCAAACAATTAACAATCAGCTAAAAATACATCATACCTTTTAAATTATCTGCTCATGAGAGGTGGTTTTTGGGGCTAAGGGGGGTTAAAATCGTAAATTAGAAGAGTTTTAATAAGGTGATAAAAAGGACGTCTATATAGTACTATATTACAATTTTTACAATCTGGACAGAATTCACAAGAATTTTGTTTTCCCCCATTTCATTCCTACGGGAAACTTTAGGGAATAGGCTGCATTTGTTCATACTAACCAGTTAAAAATATGATAATTTTTACGGTATAGCTTTAACAATGAATTTGTTTATAAAGAAAAGATTAAGGTATTTACTATTATTCATTTCTTATTATTTTTTTCTTAAAGCGAAAGTCAATATAGTCATTGTCTATGTTTTCAATCAAATGTCAAAAAATGTGAGACAGTAACTTATTATAAATCATATCATAATTGGCCGCTCAGTTTATGAAGAAAAGATTAAGGTATTTCTTATTATTTTTTTCTTAAAGCGAATGTCAATATAGTCATTGTCTGTGTTTTTAAGCAAATGTCAAAAAATTGGAGATATTAACTCATTATAAATCATATTATAATTGACCTCTCAGATTTAAATATAATGTAATGAGCGTTTAAAGTTTGAAATCGGATGGAACTAAAAATTTTCATTCATCCCCACTATATGAAACGCCAGACGCTAGTGCAGGGGATACGCCGCCGCTATTTATCGTCGCCCGATCATTCTTCAGCTCCCGCGCTCAGTTCTTTTTAGCAAGTTAGTGCTTCATGCAATGATACAATTGATAAGCTCTTTGAAAATTTGTTATACATCATAAAAATATATAATGAATATTAAAGTGCAAAAAAACTAATTACGGAATACTGACAATAAAATCAATTTATTTTGTGGCCTAAAAGATTTTTACATAGGTAGGAAAAATTAAAATTATCTTTTTTCACTAACAACATAAATATATATAATCTTGATACAAAATCCACAGTTTGAATATCGTGATTTAAATCCTATAATCACTTTTTTAGCATCACTAAACTCAGAAACGATGGTATATTGAAGCGCATTGAGTCACAGCTTGAAGACAGCGTCAGCGAAGTTTCCTCAGTAAATACACCTGCAGAACAAAAGTTTTACCCTGGTACTCTTTTGGATATAGCATCGCTTTTGGCGATTCTTTGTGGAAGCGTGATTTTGTCTATCCTGCTACTATTTTTCGAAAACGTTTATTTCACAGTTCGTAAAAGAAAATCTGGAAAACTTTCAACAATTTCTCGATCTGGAGCCGCTCGATTTAGAAAACTAGCTTGAGATGTAAAATGTTACAACTAATATAGAAGAAGAAAGTATTTTCATATTTCTAGTGTCCATTTCATACGTTTTAACCCGCAAATATGAATTTTCGAGAAAAATGTTAACTTCAAACAAAATAATTGAATTTTTTACCAAAACCGATCAACTTTGAAGCCAAGAGGATAAATTTTTTTAAAAAGGTTGAATTTTCGACCAAATAGAATGATTTTCTATTTAAATTGTTGAATTTAAAACAAAATAATTAAATTTTTAACCCAAAAAGACAAATTTTCAAACAAAACGGATGACTTCTTGAGAATATTGTTAAATTTCCAACCGAGAAATGAATTTTTAACCAAGTAATCAAATTTTTTATAAAAAATAATCATTTTTAACCAAAATAAAAATTCCAACAAAATAGTTAAATTTTAATCAAAGAGGTGAGTGTTCAACCAAAATGATGAATCTTCAACCAGAAAAATAATTTTTGAGCAATGCAGTACAACTCTCAAACAAGTAGTTGAATTTTCCACAAAATTGTTGAATCCTCAACTAAAACAGATAAATATTCAACCAGGCAGTTTCATTGTCAAGCCAAAAAAAAAAACGAATTTTCTGCAAAAAAGTTGAATTTTCCACCAGAAAGGATGACTTTTTAACAAAATTGTAGAATTCTCAACCAAAAAGATGACTTCTTAACCATGAAGATTAAAAGCCTGCCAAAAAGATGAATTTTCCAACAAATACATGAATTTTCAAACAAATTTTTTACAAAAACAAGACGAACTTTTAAATAATAGAAAAAATTCAACCAAAAATAGAATACTTGAATTTTCAGTTTTAACAATTAATTTTCAACGAAACAAAAAGAACTCTCAACGAAAAATGTAATGGTTGAAATTTTTACCAAAAAAGGTTTTAGTTTTGAATCAAAGATGTTGAATTCAGCCAAAAAAAAAAAACAAATTTTCAATAAAGAAGTTGAATTTTCGGTCAAAAGAGAAGGAAAAATCAAGCAGATTGTTGAAATTTCAAGCCGAAAAAGCGAATTTTTAACAAAACAGTTGAATTTTCCACCCACAAATATAAATTTTCAACCAAAAAAGTTAATTTTCAACCAAGTAATTGAATTTTCTACCAAAATAGTTAAATTTTCTACCCAGAAATATGAATCTTCATACGAATAAGATTATTTTTCTATCAAAATTGTTGAATTTTGAACAGAATAACATTTTCAAATAATAAAATTTATAACCAAAAGAGGTGAATTCTCAACCAATAATAGTTGTTAATGCACCAATAATTTACCAATAGTTTACCAATAATTTATAATCAAAAAGCTAAATTTTCTACTAAACCGATGAATCTCCAACTGGAATATGTAAATTTTCAGTTAATAAAATTAATTTTCAAACAAAGAAAATCAATATTTGGCTTTGAAATGAACTTTTTTTTCTTTCTGAAAGAATTTCTATGGATTTTCGAGAATTTAGAATTCCAGGGTGGGAGAAAAATTGAAAATTTCCTATAATGGGCCACAATTTGAATAGTGAAAATGAAAAAATGGTTACAAAAGCAGTAAAATTGGTTGATTGTCGTAAAAGAGACTAGTGAACGACATTTTGAAAGCAACTAAACAAGTAACGGTTCTTATAGTTACTGTTACTGAAAAAATGTCACTAGTTACCAATTCGTTACTTATTTACAAAAGTAACTTCGCTTCCACTATCGTTACCAAAAAAAAGTAACTAGTTACAGTAACTAGTTAAAAGAAACTAGTTACTTGCCATCACTGCTACCAATTATATTTTAATTTTTGTGAAATGATATATGAAAAACTAGTCGCATAGAGTAATAAATACGAGTAAGTTAGAATAATCAATGCTAATTTTTGATTAAGATAAGTTTTCAATCATGAAAAGAATTAATAAAAAACAAAACCTTAATAAAAGGCTACAATTTTTTGTCTAACTCCTGATTTTTTATTAATAAGCAGACGCGAATATTACTAGGCCTTACGTTATCTATCAAAATAATACCTTCACGCGACTACAATTATACTGTGAAAATTGCGACCTAACACGTTAATCTCTGGGACGAAATAAAGTGCGAAATTATAAATAAAAAACCATCCAAGATCGATAGAATGCATGTACGTTGAAAAAACCATATCAGTTCATGTTCATGCAATTCATGTTTACAGCAAATTTTAATAAAGTTCAAAATTTCTTCCAAATAGTGATAAAATTAATTTAAATCTTGTCTTTTCGTAATCAAAATCTAAGAAGAATATTTATTCATTTCATAATTTAGGCCTTATTTTATGTTCGTATTTTCATAAACGTTATTACTTGAATTGTTGAAGTAACTAGCAAAAATATCGCGTTTATAACATGTTTCTTATTTTAATTGTCTAATTGACAAAATAAAATATACCCTTAAATTGAAAACTCTACAAAGTATAATCAATAATAATAATAATTAATTGAAATAAATATTTAAATATTTACATCGGCTTTCTTACAATTTTATAATATAATTTTTTCAATTTTTTAATTATTAGTATGATTTGAAATTATGTAATTTTGAATGTTTTTTTGAAATACTTTAATTTTGAGGATTTACAATTGAAATCTCTTTAATTTCAAAGATTTATAATTAAAAATTCTTAAATTTTGCTGATTTTGAAGATCAAAAGTCAAGAGTTTTCAATTCCAAATCTTCCAAATTGAAGAAATTTCAAATGTAAATCATCAAAATTAAAAAATTTCAAATCTTAAAACTCAGAACTTGCATAATTTTCAATTGCGAATTTTTAAAATTAAAAATTCTTCAATTTGCAAGGTTTATATTTCGAAGGTATGTAATTTTCACCGCTTTTAAGCAAGTTCAATTTTGGATATTTACAATGAAAAATTCCTCAATTTGCAAGATTTACAATTAAAGATTCATTAATTTGATATTTTTACATTTTTAAATGATGTAATTTTGAACGACTTTTGGAATATGTAGTTCAATTTTGAAGATTTACCATGGAAAATTCTTCAATTTTGAATATTTGCGATTGAAGACTTTAATATTTGATGTTTAAAATTGAAATTTATTCAATTTTGTAGATTTGCAATTCAAAATTCATCAATACTTATGATTATAAATTGAAGATACATCAGTTTTTAAGGTTTAAATTTAAAATGATGTAATTTTAAACTTTTTTTGGAATATGTTCAATTTTGAAGATTTACAATGGAGAATTCTTCAATTCTGGATATTTTCAATTGAAGTCTCCTCAATATTTAATGTGTAAAATAGAAAGTAATACAATTTCAAATTATCTTTTTGGAATAGTTTAATTTTTAAGAATTAAAAATAAAAATTGTTCAACCTTGAAGAATCAAGATTGAAATTTATTGAATTTTGGAGATGTAAAATTGAAATTTATTTAATTTCTAAGATTGGATATCCAGAATCATGAACTTTTATTATTTCCAATTGAAGATTCATTAATTTGGAATCTTTACAGTTTAAAATGATGTAATTTTGAACATTTACTTATCTGCTTAAATTACGGGCGCCGGACCCTGCTCGGATCAACTTCAAAAGTTCAAATTGAAAGAAATTAAATTTTAACTCGAATAATTAAATCAAATAAATATTATTACAAGTTAATTAATAGTGAACAGGAAAATAATATGCTAGCTCAGCCCCGTCTCTGGAAAATGGTAGAGGGACTGGCTCTTCAAATCGCAAACTTTCTTAAATTAAATTTGAAAATATATAATAATCAAAAACTAGAAATTCAAGAAATTAGAATTTTATTACAGGATGAATAATTTCTTCGTAACAGATTTGTTTAATAAAGACAACTGAAGTCAAGAAAATAATTGAATAATAATGAAAGTACTAACGTGAAAACAAAATGGAGCAATTAGTTAATTTCCTAAAACTAAAATGATCTTTCGTCTGGTTTTCCAAGACCAAACAATTTGGGTGAAATAATGAGACTAAATTCACTAAAACATATTTTTGGAGGTTAAGGGGATAGAATTCTTGATTAAATTTGGGGAACGTAAAACAATTTAGAAATTCTAGTAACCTCGAAAGTAGGAAACGAATTTGAGACAAAAACAGGATAAAGAAATATGAATTAGGAAACACAATAATAACACAGGAAAACAATTTGGGAAAAAAATATGATAAAATCTGAATATAAATTGGGAAACACAACAATAACTCAGGGAAACATTGAAACAATAATTGGGAACAACATGATAAAATTCAATAAATAAAAGGGCAAATTCAACACAAGAAATCAATATATGGAATAAAATTAATCCAGTCAGGAATAGTGTGCCAAATATTCTAAATGAAGTACAAGTCACAACAGAATGTGGCCACACTTGATCAGGGGACTGTTTCCTCCTAGATTAAAAAAAAGTGAAATTCACCTCAAATAAACTGGATAGCGGTAACGTTGATGATTATTTCATAAATAGAACTTTAAATATTAATTATTAAATTACGACTTTAAAATGCGTGTTACTTCGGAAGCTGCTCGACGAAAGATGAGAAATTTTCTGGCGTTGTATTCTTCTTTGGGAATGGGCTGAATCCTGATTGGACGAAACAAGGCACCGGGATTGGCGTTACTATGGAGTGTTGAGAACAGAAAAAATATGTACAGGGATGTGACTACAAAGGGTGCTGTGTCCACCAAAATAATCACTTTTGAATATGGTGAATTGATAAGTCAACCAATTCGGCCCAAAAGATGGCGAATTATTGTCCAAGACATCCTCTCAGAATTACATGAAAAGCTAAGCCGGCTACTAGGGCTTCAGTGACTATAAATATCCAAATTGAATCCTTGGCACCAGGATCGTTGGCAGTGATAATCCGAACCTGAGCTACAGAGGTCTCGCTCGCATTGCCGGGGATCCACAATAAACCTTCCTAACGAAAGAGATCTTGAATTTCTCGCCGAGGCGAATAAGTTATTTCGGAAAATCAAAGCATCGGACGAAAATTTGAATACTTGGAGCATTCCAAGATGTTCCATAAGTATCAAGGTACGACCAGAAGGATAGGAGTAGGTTGGCACACAGCAGTAGGATTGGCGGGAAATTTTAAATTGGTTGAGCTACTCCAATTCACAATAGGCGTCCCAATTGCTTCTTGAAGTTTCTCTTTAGGTCTGGATGGATAAGGAATCTTCAGGATTCTTCCGGATGGTCCAATATCTCAGCAAATAACATATAAAAAAAGGAAGAAGAGTCACAATCTTCAATTGAAGACTCTTAAATATTTAATGTGTAAAATAGAAAATGACGCATGTTTGGATGTTTTTTTAGAATAGGTCAATTTTGAAAACTTAAAATCGTAAAATATTAAATTTTGAAGATTCAAGATTGAAATTTATTCAATTTTATAGATTTTCAATTTAAAATTCTTCAATTTTCACGACTTGCAATTAAATTTTCAGTAATCTGAAATGCTGAGAGATTAATATAATGTGATTAAAAATGCTTTTTTTGTAAGAGTTCAATTTTGAAAATTTAGAATTGGAAATTATTCAATTTTGAAGGTTTGCAATTGAAAAATATTTAATTTTGAAGAGTCAAGATTGAAATTCATTCAATTTTATAGATTTTCAATTTTAAATTCTCCGATTTTTACGACTTACAATGAAATTTTCATTAATTTGGAATATTTAGATTTTAAAATCATGTGATTATAAATGCTTTTTTGGAATAGGTCAATTTTGAAGGTTAAAAATTGAAAATTAATTTGTTTAGATTTCCTGTATAATAAATCCATAATTTGATTCTGTGAGGATTAATAATAATGCATAAAATAAAATTATTCGTCGAATTGAATATTCAATTATCCACGTGGATGAAACAAAAGAGTGTATTATTTCATCTGAACACCGTAAGCCGGAGCTAACGGAGACACGCTGGGGAAACCGGGCCACTCAAAATTTCAAACTTTATAATTTGATTTCTCTTTCTCTGAATAAAATTCTGAAAGATTGTTCATCGTTTTCTGTAAAATAAATGTCAAATTTTCTTTTAGAGATTGTTTGGTTCAGTTTTTTCAAGAAGTTTTGATAAAAATAATGTTTACGTAAGGTCGTCATTTCCTGTGTTTTAGTTAAGTCGATTAAAAAACGATTTGATAACTTTGCTTGAATTATTTTGATATTTATGTCAACTATCATACAGTATATCATTTTAAAAAAATTATCTCAAGTTTCAACCAAGATAAGGCGTTTGGTTTTAGCTGTAGAACAATTTTTATAAAGAGTTCTGAATTTGTAGGGGAAAGTTGGACATGGTCAGAAATTATATACTGAATGTGTGGAATTGTCCCTTTCCTTAAAATAATCCGTTGAAAATTCGAAAAATACCAATCTCGAAGTCCAAACAGGCACAATTACCTAAATTAGTTCCTTCTTTTGTGCTTTCATATACCCGTGCAGAAATTTCCTCCTCTTTCTCTATTTGAAGTTGGGTTCTGATGCGGCTTCTATCAGAATTTCTAGTTCAGAAAAAACTGATGGGGACCCTTTCAGGCTCTAGTGAGGAATTCAATGTTTCGTGTAAGTATGACGAATCTGTCTGTATCTAGTGGGGCTTCGACCAGAATATCTAGTCTGGAAATACAGGTGGGGGCCCTATCAGGCTCTAGTGGACAATTTCTTGCCTTACATATGGTAGGTAAGGAAAATCTACCCAGATGAATGTTGAATTAAAATATACTACACATAGATTAGGGATAAATATTGAAATTTCTGATACATTACGAAAACAATAAACAAGTTTGCTACATTTTTTTATTAAATTCTTGCAATATTTGAGAATTCATTGACATCAAGCTCAAATTTATTGTATGTATATGAATGCCAAATTTTTTTTTTCAACAAGTTTCTCGCATTGTAACAGAAGTTCTCTAAAGTTATGTAGTAAAATAATACAAATTAATTAAAGTTTTTCATTTTAACTTTTTTTCCATTACATTCTAATATAAAATACCCGTTTCTTTCTGTTCGTAATTTTGTATATCTAACAAGGCCTCAGAAAATATGTAGTAAAAATTAATTTTTTCACTATACAGTATTTTTCACTGAATTATAATGTTCCTGATAATTAACCTTATGATGTTTTATGAATGTTCAAATTTGAGAAAATAATTAATAATATTTAGATAAATATATGAATTTTAAAATTTTATGCTTAAGATTTTTTCTCGAAGAAATACTAGCTTCAATAATAAATTTGAGATTTTCTTATCCCTAGAACGTCACGAATTTCAACCTTCAAGCATTTCATTTATCGAGCGAATTGTAGGCAACGGAAAATTCCCAGTGAGAAAGTTGTTGATTAAGGTACAAAGAAGTTTTCTGAAAAGCTTTAGCTCAATCGGAATAATAGTGCCTCCTCGGCTACGAACGTGTTGCAGCGGACGATATGAAGGTCAAGACGGATACCAAAACAAATAGTAGCAACCGTTTGTAGTTCTCTTCTAAAATATACTATAAATAAAGCAAAGAATGAGTGAATAGATTATTTTTTAGAATAGCTGCAAAAGTATTATTTTTGAGATAGATCTACTTCAGTTAGTACCCTATCAATTTAAGAAAGAATCTCAAAATGAATCGAGGTGAAAAAAGAAATAGGCAAGAAGAGTTACAGATTAAAAGTAGGAAAAAATGTTCCAGAAATCACGTGCAATCGAAAACCGTTAATAAAAATTGAAAATAAACTTTTATCATAAATATAATATTTTAGGACTATTCTTTATTGTTGATTTCATAAATAATTCTTTGAAAGAATCATTTATAGATAGCCTGAAGTAATTATTTTTATTTTATAACGAAGAAGTTGATAGCATTATTTGTTATTATTATTGGAAACAGAATACATTATAAAGTCTTAAACTAAGAAAGGCGGTTGTTTTGTGTTGATTTTTTGTTAAATAGTAAAATAGGCATATAGTACATGTAAAAATCGTTTATGCTTAAATATAAAAATAGTACAGGACAAATAAAAAACGAGGAAATCTACTTTAAAATTACAAGCTGCACGCGATTGACATAAAATAAGTTCTCTAAACGAAGAATGTACACATAGTTATAGGAAATAAAGAAGAAATGAAGAAGTATTGCTGACCGGAGTACATATTCACGTAGAAGGAGGTGGGAAATTTGGGAAATAAGTAGGAACGAAGTTGAGACATTATTGGTGGAAATTTAGAGGATGGAGACAACGGTTTTCTCTTTTCAATTCGGGAAGGAAGGGATGGTGTGAGAAAATTGAAGAATCGAAGGACGTGACGTATGGGTCTGCAAGGTCGAGAGGGCAATAACATTAGGGCTTAATCTTGAACCTTAGGCTGGACCGAGGCCGATGGTTTCCTTATGTACCTAGACAAACGTGCTTGGCATCAAAACTAAAAGAGTAAAAAAACGTCTAAATCATAAGGACATAAACATAAAATTCCTAAAGGGAAGAAATTCCGGAATCAAAGTATTGGAGATAAAATAAAGGCATAAATGTAGAAAAAAAATTTCCTAAGCAATCTGCTTAACCGATGTGTTTGGAGTGCAGTGTGGGATCGAAACACCCTTTCACCTTAGCACAAAAATGATAGATTTCTCCAGAGGCACAACTCACCAAAAATATATAATTTACAAAATATATTAAATAAAGTTGTTACGACGTAACATGCCGGCCCCTTTGAACAGTTGAGGTTCGAAATAAAATAATAAAGAGTCGTTGATTAAAATTACAGATGATTGTAATTGATGAAAATTATTATACCTATTCACAGGATTGCATATCATTTTAAGCGTAAATATTTAATCTATGGGTAATGGGTACAATGTTCTTAACGCACGTCTAGCGGTACCAGATGTACCTTTAAGGGCCTTCGAACTCATGGGGAAATCCTAAATGTAAAACTGAGTCCAAACGAAGAAGCCATTTTGTCTAGTTTTTTGCATGCATAATCTC
>JAUMHM010086315.1:0-11036 GCA_032362435.1 Melikaiella ostensackeni
TAACATTCTGATGGATCGTGCAAACGCAGACGGAATGGATTCCGCTGGGCCCAGCAAGAATGCAATGTTTCGGACGATGATGTGCGAATTTGCTGAAGCTCACTGGAAATTCTGGGTAATTTTCTTCATACTTATCGTAGAGTCTCCTCAAATCTAATGAAAAAAGGTGTTTCTGCATCGAACAGCGGTCTTTATCTGTTCTCACAGAAACAGCATCTTTCTGACCGGTCATGATTCTACTGTTCGCATCATCAGTATAAAAGTCTTTTATTTTGTCCACAGTAGATTCCGATAATGGCTTACCAGTCTTCGCTGTAGTGTCTGATAAAACCCCTTTTGAAATTCTAAGATCTTGTTGAAGTCTTGTTGAAGTTGTTTTTCTGAAGAGAACAAGTTAAGCTCGGTCTTCGTGTTCCTCAATTGTCTTTTTTAGAGGAAACAAGTGAAGCTCGGCCAGAACCGTTGCACTCCAAGAATGGTTTCATCGAGATACTATACCGTCATGCCTTGGGTCATTTAGTTGTTTAAAAAAATCCATTGGGCCAACCAATTTTATTAATGCAGAAATTCTTCAATCTTTTTAAGTAAGGGATGAACAAAAGTTTCTTGCATGCCTCAAAGTAAATTGAGATCGGTGTCACTCCGAGAGAGGTGTCCAGGGGGTCGCGTAGTGTTCATTCAAACGACACACTCGTCCCACAACACTGATCCAACACGGGTAGGTGACCAATCTCTCTAGCCATCACCCCCGGTGAAGAGCTTCACATAGCCATTGTACTAATCCACTAAGAAAATCTTTTCACTAGGGCCTATAAGTATCCAAAATCTTTTGTTTCAGGCATCACTCTTGTTCTTATAAACAATTGTCCTCCCTACATCCCAATATTTGTGTACACCGTTTGCTTCCGTTACATCCATAGATCGTTTCATGCACACTCTTGTGCTTCTACGAATCCTTATATCCCTTCCCGTCAGAGTCTCATTCACACTCTCCAACCATTCTTTCTTCGGTCTACGTCTAGGTACGCTACATTTCACTTAACTGAATACACTTGATTCGTTAAACGTTCTTCTTTCATTCTCTCAACATGACCAAACCATCTCAGCAGATTTCTTCCACTCTTGTCGAACAATGTTTCTTCTACAGCACATTCTCTGAGAACCCGCTCATTACTGACTTTGTCCATTAGTGTTTTACCGCACATATGCCGTAGTAGGAACTGCGGGCCAACCGCGTTCACCTTACTACTATCCTTTTCTTGATACGTCCAGGTCTCACTATCATACATCACAGTGGGTGCAAGCACAGAGTTAATTATTACAGTTTTAGCTATATTCGTTACACTTTTACTTCTAGTAATAGCTTGTACACTGCCGATGATTTTTCTACCCTCGTTCATACGTCTGGATATCTCTGCATCTATCTTTCCGTCAGCACTAAATAAACTTCCAAGACACACGAACTCATCAAGTTTTCCTATCCTGTCTTCGTTTAAGGCAATGTTGCATACTGTCTTCTCATCCCTTCTCTCAAAGACGATAATTTTTGTTTTATTCACGGTAATCTTAAGACCCATACTCTTTATGCTGATATCCAGTCTGCTCATCATTCTCTGCAAATCGTTCACGTTACTTTCACTGTCCCGAGATCAACACCTTCTTCGTCTAAAAGAGCCATTCTCAAACATTTGTTCATGTATATATTGAACATCCAGGAGGACATAACGCAGCCTTGCCTAACGCCCTGCTTAATATCTAACCAATCGCTCAGTTGTCCATTTACTCATACATTCGCTTTACTGCCATTATGTATCGCTTTTATTGCTTCTGGAGGCCAACCATTCACTCCATACTCTTTTAGGACTTCCCAAAGTTTAGATTTAATCACCTTATGGCAAGCTTTTTCCAGATCAACAAATGTACAGAAAACTCTTTTGTTCACTCTCAAACTTTTTTCTATGATCTGTCTTAAGCTAAGTATTTGATCCGCACATGATCACCCTGGCATAAATCCACATCGGACTTCCCAGATTCTTTCCTTAGTTATTCCCATGACCTTCTCAATAAGTATTTTGGTAAATATTTTGCGCACGGTACTTAGTAGGCTAATAGCTCTATAATTAGTTTAGTCACGTTTATCGCCCTTTCCCTTGTAGAGTTGGACGATAATTGCCTTTCTCCAATCATTTGGAACTTCACCGTTCACAGCACACTTATTCACAAATTCGCTCAGCCACACACATAGGTATCCGCTACCGCTGTTAAGCATTTTAGCGGTTGTACCATCCACACCAGCAGTCTTACCATTCTTTAGTTCCTTAATCACAGATATAATTTCGACAATATCACTTTTTCCGACAACTACAACAGGATCGTCTAACGTATCCTCTTTAGTGTCACGGTTATTATGATCCATAGCTTGACCTCCATACAATTTCTTGAAAAATTCACTCATACAGTCTTTCACTTTGTTCGAATCCCATACCATTTCACCACCATCATTCTTAATTTCGACCAACTCATTGCTAGTACTTCCTTTCCTTATCATCTCAACTCATTTCCAAAGGGGTCTCTTTTTTTTAAAAATTATTTTGCATTTTACTGTCTTCTTCCGCTTTGATTTTATTCTTGCTTTCTTTGTCTAGTATCTTGGTTTTTCTGTTTTTATCCCTACAATCTTTTTCTAATTTAGTCATTTCCTCATCGCTAAGGCCTTTAATATTCAGCAGTCTTGTGTACGCTATCTTTTTCTCTTTGACAGCTACGCGGATTTCATCATTCCACCAAGCATGTCCAGTCTTTCGTCCTACACCCGCATTACCGCACACTTCATATGCACTCTTGAACATGTTATTCCGTAGTACAGGGCCTGTCCTAAAAGTCTCGGTAATGAATTGCCAAAGCGGGCAGCTAACGCTTGCGCGGCGCGGTTCCTGGTGGAAAAAATGGGGGGGAGGGGTCTAGGCTACATAATGTCCGCTACAACAATGTCAATCATAACGTGGCTTTCGCCTCTCCACCAAGTATTCATGTATATCGTTTCATGTCTGAACCAAGAATTTGTAATAAACAAGCCTTTTTCAAAGCATGAAATAATCAATTAATCCCCATTACCGTTCGTTTTTGGGTCTCCGAAATGACCCAGTATCCTGCCGGTACCTTCGCGTTACACGCCATCCTAGCTATTCATATCTCAGAATGACATGATTCTTTCGCCATGATCACAAGTACTTATTATATTATTTTACGAGTCCCAGAAAGTAACTTTTCATAAATTTTCAAAAAGCCTCCACAAATTTTGAAAACTTCATAAATTTCCAAAAGTTTCCATAAATTTCCGAAATTATCTATAAATTTCCAAAACGTCTCACACTATCGGAAAGTTTTCCCATACTTTGGAAACTTTCCATGAATTTCCGAAACTTTCCATAAGTTTTCGGTAACTTATCGAAGATTATAAACTTCCTAAACTTTTTTTTTCTTTTTTTTCTTTTAGAAACGCGAATCGACTCGCGCCAAGGCTCGTTTGTGACTGTTTATGAAAAGAATATTAAGATGAAATTCGAGATTCTTACGGGGTTCGCTTTTGTATAACCGACGAAACTTTCAAAAATTTGCTGCTTCAATTTGGAAAACCTGTTCTCTCTAACAACTGAGGCCTTTGGAAAATTTATGTTTTGCACGAGATAAAATAGTACAAATAAAATACGCATCGTAAATTCTGTTGTTGTCGGGAAAATTCCCACCACACATAAAGCGTATTGAAAAAACACTGATAAATTTTGAAAAAAAAGCGCGTGGAAGAAGCTGACTGACTTTGAAAATATTTTTTTTTTAGAAAATCGAACCGACTCGCGCCAAGGCTCGTTGGCGACTGTTTATAAGAAGGTAACAAAATCCATTGAGCCAACTAATTTGATTGACGCACATATTCTTCGATCTTTCTACGTAAGGGATGAACAAAAATTTCTAGCACCCCTTAAAGTAAATTCAGATCGTTGTCACTCCGAGAGTAGTTTCATAGGGATACTTTAACATCACTCTTCGGGTCATTAAGTTATTGAAAAAATTCTAGGGTCCAACTTTATTGATTACTGCAAAAATTCTTCAACCTTTCTAAATAGGGGATGAATAAAAATTTCTAGTACGCCTCAAAGTAAATTCAGTTCGGTGTCACTTCGATGATAATTTCCTGGGAATATTAAAACATCATCTCCTGGTTCATTGAGTTGTTCGAAAAATCCGTGTTGTCAACCACTTTGATTAATGCAAACATTCTATGATCTTTCTAAGTAGGGGATGAACAAAAATTTCTAGTACGCCTTAAAGTGAATTCAGGTCGGTTTCGCTCCTCGAATAGGATCCCTAACAATTATTTAGGACGGGTTTCATTTTGGGCGTTATTTATTGTTGTAATAAAAGCAGTATTTCCTGTCTGTCATCGTTAAGATCGACGATGAGAGCACTGACGCTCTCTTCTCCCATCGTGCCGTGTGTCACATGCGAACGAGCGCCATAGTGGGGATACCAACGGGAGAAACGACGGTCACTTATATAGAGTTAGACTTCTGCTCACATATGCACGTCTTCTTATACCGCGCTCCTGATTGGTTCAGTTTGATTATTTTATAACTAAAAAACTACAGCTTCAAATAATTTTTGAACGAGAAACTTTCGTTTTTTTATATGTTTCATACAGCTATAGAAGTCCGGACTGAGGGGCACGAAAAACTCTGCTGCCGGACCAGATGGTATCAAAAACTTCTGGTGGAAGAAGCTTACTTCTAGACGCCAACATCTGGCATGGATCTTTACCTCATATTTAAGGTCAGAGACACCCATTCCGGAGTGACTGATGTTAGGACGCACTGTACTCCAGAAGAAAGGTGACTTGTCTAACCCAAGGAACTACAGGCCAATAACTTTTCTGAACACGCTGTATAAGATCTTTACAGCTTTCCTCAACGACAGGATTGTTCGGACAATTGGACCTGTTTGGAGAGAGATTAACAACAACGTGGATCGTATAGAGGCGTAGTGCGATGCATAGAGAGATTGATGCCCCTATGGAAAACCAGACTTATTATTTCATCTGAAAAACATCGTGTGACAACTAACAGCGTCACCTTCCAAAGGGGTATGGCCTTTAGAATGTACAAATGTGCCAAGATTCATTTGAAGCGAGGACGACTTGGTAGCCTTTGCGACGACCCTGCTGTTGTGGACAGGAGTGCTATTACACATCATGGCGCTTCAGACACCTACCTATACCTATACATGCAAGAGAGCCGCATCCAGGATGTAACATCAGTGAATCAGGCTCTCCGAAGCAGATACAATCGTCTCTTTCGACAGATTTGGTCTTCCAATCTGTTGGCGTTGAACAAGTCATCTGCCGCTAACATGTTCGCCGTCTCGGTTCTGCTCTATTCGGTTGGGGTGATTCCAGGGATAAAGCGGATCAGGCGGCCGAGACCCTTGGCCTGGATCTTAAAATCAGGAGTGATGAAAGTGGATTACTCCATTTAGATGCCTCACTTCAAAAAGTCTGAGTGAACAAAGCAAAGGTCAACAACTTCCTCGAACAGCTCCACGTCAAGAAAATGCACGGAAACTTTCACAGAAGTGAAAAAGATCAGTCCTTGTCGATGGAATTAACGTTTGCTGTCGTTAAATCATTCAAACCTAATTCAGACACAGAGGGTTTTATTTTCGCGTTTCAGGACGGTTTCATCTCCATCTTGATATACCGTAGCCGCATCTTAAGTCAAGAAGTTTCCAGCGACAGAAGCAGAGCGTGTCATGCACATTCTGAGCACCTACGGCGAATAACTATCCGGGCGTCCCGCTCACACTGGAACGATGTATCTCCACAGGGACAATGCGGCCTTAAGAGTGCTTCATTACCATCATGGTCGCTCTTACGGTGTTAACCGCGACCCTGCCCTGCCGAACGCTCCCAGAGAGATTGAGTCAATTGTCGAGAACGAGTTGTGCAAAGTTTACTGGAACTACAAATTCGATCCACTAGTTCGTATTAAACACTCTTGGCCTGACATCGTAGTCCTTGACTCCGAGAAACGAACTTCGTTCGTGATCAAATTCTCGGCTCCGGCCGACTGCAACATCACAGTCAAGGAGAAGGAAAAGAAGTAGAAGTACCAGGCCTTGATGTGATCCTCGTTTTCGTCCTCTAACTCTGCGGTCTCTATTTCTCCCTTGATCACATGCACTGTTCTGCATTTATCTAGTTCAAACTTTATGTGGATGTCATTAGAAAACTGCTTTGTGACATGGATCACTTGCTGTTTTCTCTTGTTTGAACTAGCGTGCAGTTTTAAGTCATCCAAGTACAGAAGACGAGGCAGTTGATAACCATCCTCGTTATCACGTACTCTGAATCCATGAGACATACTATTTAGTGTTTTGCCTAATGGATTCATCGCTAAACAGAACCATAATGCACTAAAGGAGTTTTTTTGACAGATACCCGTCGTAATGCGAATTGATCTAGTTACTCTTGGTTGCCACAGCATCTATGGTGACTAGATCTTTATGGGTTGTTCGAAGATCTTTTGGAAACACCTTGCCACGCAGGTTTCACACTCGTCAGGTACTTGTACCAGAAATTGTGCACCATGTCCGGACATACGGCTTTCCAGTTACTTGCTTTTTTACAAAACCGCTGAAACGTCTAAGTATGTGTTGTTAGCAGGCTCCATTACAGGGTTATTACTTGCGCTTTCTTCTTCTAGTTGGAACCACGCAGCTTCTAAGTTGCTACTGTTTGTTTTTCCTCAAACACCCGACCAGTAATCAGCCATGTCTTCCAATTGAGGAACTTCGGTGTCTTACTGGATGTTTTGCTTATTACTTAGTTGACGATAAAACCTCTCTTTATCTACCTAAGAGATTGGATTTTGCTGCCTTCTTGCACTATTCTTATTGTACAGACGCAGTCTAGCAGTAGAAACATCAAGTCTCTGCCGTTGGGAGTCTATAATCTCATCCAATACAGCTGGAGCCAATGTCTCGATGTTTCGAGGGTGGATGATTTAAGTAACATTGCTGCTGCTGCTTCTGCAAATAATATCTGCAAAAAATATCATATGCGTCATGGGAGAAAAGTGATTTCACGCGTGTGGTTTGTGACCGAGTGAAGCGAGAGCAGTCAATTCATGCTCGTGGAAATCACTCTTCTTCCTCCCTTGATGCACAATATACTATTGTTATTTTTGTATAAACAGAGACTGAGTTCTATTCTAACCTCAAACCATGCAATATTTATCTCAAATCTTATATTTTAACTGTGATTAATTTTTGTGAACAATTATGTTTTCGCACAATCATAGTTTTGAGTAATGCAACATATCTAATTCTGTCAATTTAACGGAAGCACAATTTACATCAGAAACGTGCAGGATCCTCTTTAGTAAATGAATATTCTTCAAGGGTGTTGGACAAGGGCAGCTACAAAATGCAAAAAGTGTGGAATGACACTAATATTCACATGAGAAATTACTTTTCGTTTTTTTTGCACAAAAAATTGTGAGGTTACAAAAATTTCTGTACCCGTTAAAATTTTAGGACGTGCAGAATCCCTCGTATGTAGAGATTTTCGCTGAGTAATGGACATGTGTTAATAAATATCCTATTGAAATTTGTAATTTCAGATACATTAGTGCAGCTGCGACATTCGAAGTGCGAGAGAGAAAGCATGAACAAATTTTGGAAACACTAAATTTGTGTGAAACTTGTAAAAACCGAGCAGAAACGCAACATAGCAACATTTATATTAATTATAGTTTCACGAGTCCGGCGCATTTAAAGGATTTGATGCCGAAAACGGACAGGTTGAAAAGAAAAATTCGCCATCAAAGTGACAAGCATGGCCATAATACTAACCGTGTCGATTCCGCGAACACAAACCACCACGTACTGATACTCGCGATCTTTTCGAGAGGTTCGCGTTAAAAGTTTCAAAATTTGAAATATAATTTATAGTTCGAAAGTAAACTTTTATATGAAAATGGGATTGATAAACAAGTTATCATTCAAAATTATCATACGACTAGGAATCATAAAATAATTCCCGAAATTACTTATCAGCTGGCTCTAATAAGTAAAATTATACTGAGAAAAGGAACACAAACCTAACTGCAATATTGTTTAGTATACTATTGTTTATCAATTCTCTCTGAATAATTATATAATAAGCATGGAAATCTGACAATAATCGTAATTTCGTTTCTAAATTATTATACGGCTAAGAGTATAGCAAAAATTTTTCTGAAAATTACTTTTCTTCTGAGAAATAATATTGTAACTGACTAAACTATATATCTAGACGTATGCAAGTGCTTTCATGCAAGTGCTTTCCAAAATGTTGTTACTCTTGTAAAAAAAAGCTAAATGCTTCGACAATTCCTCCACAAAGAAAAATACGTGCAAAAAAAAAATAACTTAAAATACAAATAATTTCAAAACGAAAATATCATCTGTGGAGGTAATATATTTGAAAGATCTTTTGACAGAATTTCACTCATTTGCATGTTATAGAAATACAGGCGAAAGTTGCAGTATTATATTCTTTCATTTTTATAGTAGTTACAGTGTTATTTATAATATAATTATCGCACAGGCGTAAATATTTAATTTCTCGAAGCAATGGTGTTTGGACCAAAATATATTGAGCCCATTCCCAAAGTCGTTAATGAATCACCTTTAAAAGATTATTGCAAAAATTAAATGACAGTAAATGTTTCTCAGAGTTGTACTTCGAAAACAAAATACGTTTTTTTATCAAAAATAATACTTTATTTTGCACTTTGTTTTCGATTTCCTAGGAAATTTCATATTATGAGAATAGGTTTTCGAGTTTGCGAACTTTTTTTACTTTTTTTGAATTTTCATAAAAAATGAGAAATTAATAAAGTTTTCCATTTCAGCACCTTATTGCACTATACGATAATTATATTATGAATAACCCTGTAACTAATATAAAAGAGAAAGAACATAAGACTATAACTCTACCCCTGTGTTTTTATTACTTGCAAATGAGTGGCATTCTATCAAAAGATCTTTCAAAAAAATTATCTGCGCATATAATATTTTGTTTTGAAATTATTTGTATTTTAGGTTATTTTTTTATCCGAGTATTCTTCTTTACAGAGAAACAATTTTTGTGATACTCTTAGTCGTATAATAATTTAGAAACGAAATTACAATTATTATCGGATTTCCATACTTTCCATATAATTATGTAGAGAGAATTGATGAATAATAGTATGCTAAGCAATATTGCAGTTAAGTTTGTGTTCCTTTTTTCAGTAGAATTTTACTCTTCAGAGCCAGCTGATAAGTAATTTCGGGAATTATTTCAGGATTCCTAGTCTTATGATGATTTTGAATGATAAATTGTTCAACAATTTCATTTTCACATAAAAGTTTACTTTCCAACTATGAATTATATTTCAAATTTTGAAACTTTTAGCATTGAACCTCTTGGAGTGGTCGCTGGTATCAGTGCGTGGTGGTTTGTGTTCGCGGAATCATGGCCATGCCTGTCACTTCAATTTCGAATTTTTCTTTTCGAACTACGTCCATTTCCGGCATCAAATCCTTCAAATCGCGTCAGGCTCGTGAACCTATAATTAATATAAATATTGTTACGTTGCGTTTCTGCACTGTTTGTAGAAGTGTCGCGCGAAAATAAAGGGTTTTCAAAAATTGTTCGTGCTTTCTCTCTCGCACTTCGAATATTGCAGTTGCACTAACGTATCTGAAATTTCAAATTTCAATAGGATATTTATCAACACACTGCCCCAAAGAATAAGTAACTAACGAAGTTTTCGCAAAACAGCGTATCAACTATACTCTGCTTCGCTAGAGCGTCGCATCTTTTGTATTTGTAGATGGAGATACGACACTCTAGCGAAGCATAATATAGATGGTACGCTCTGTTTTCGGAAAAACTAGTTAGTGTCTTATTCTTCGAGACAGTTGAATTCTAATAGGTACCGCAATTTTTGTAACCCTACAATTCATTGTGCAAAAAAAAGAAGTAATTATTTCATATGGACAGTATTATTTTGTATGGGGTCATCCCAGAATATATCGTCCAGATGTCGTTGCGACGTAATTTCAAAAAAATTTTATGTTGAGATATAATGCTTCTGGATGTTTCTTGAGTCAAATTTCACTATTTATAAGCGTCAATATTTCATTCCTCTTGTGAAAATTGTTTTTAATTAGTGGTATGCACTGAGAAAATGGCGTATGCGTTACATCACAGAATTCTGTTATTTTAGATGAAAGCATAAAATAATTTAAATCGGACTAAGATTATATTATTATTTACGAATTTGAGTTTCATGCGATAACAATATATTTTCATCCAGGAACTAATTTTAATACTAAAAGTAATCACAACATGCTGCTTCGAAATGTCACATTTTGAGGTTTTCAACTTGATATTTGTCTCGTTAGTATGTAAAAATAATGAAATTCAAATTTTAATCAAAGATGTGTCCCTAATTTTAATAATTTTCATCAAATGTTGAGAGAATTACATACCATTACGGAAAGTGGTAAAAGTAGTCAAGAAAGAGAAAGTTAATGGTGAAATAGTGGATCACAAGTATCCAATGTTTGCAGTAAACTTCAAACCAACAATAAAGCAGCAAGACATCAGGAAGGTTTGAGTGGTGTGCTACTGCGCCATAACATGGGAAAAATACCGAAATTTCAACTCAGTCACCCAGTGCTACAATTGTCAAGCTTTCCGACACGTTGCAATAAACTGTTCTGAAAAAGTAAAATGTTTTAAATGTGCGGGTGACCACAAGAGCAAAGAATACACCAAATTCGAAGATCGTGAAATAAAGTGTATAATTTGTTGTAAAAATCATGTAGCTTGTTTAAAAGATTGTAAAATTTACATAAAAGTACAGCAAAGCAGGAATCTAGTAAATGCTAGAAGGAAGGTGGCCCTAGTGTACAACTATACCCCCCTGTTACGAAATCCTGAAGAACAA
>JAUMHM010086316.1:0-11035 GCA_032362435.1 Melikaiella ostensackeni
TTCTCCGCATTTTTGTCACGAGAAGTCTTTGTTTGCTCAAAATTCGCTCGATAAACGAAACGCTGGAAGTTACAAAAATCCGTTTCACGTCACAACTTTTTGTCTTGAAAAAAAATATGCGCAATCTAAATTTCACATCCATATATATCTTTTAAAAATTGAAATTTGAAAATTTTTCCGAAAGCCACCAGAAGACTTCGTTTTCGCACGAGAAAATTTTATGTGCCCTTATTGCATCCGGACCCTCAATTATTCTCACCCAGGCTTTTAGGGAATGAACAAACATATACGATAAATGTAACCTATGATGTTATTTACTAACATCAAGATGTAGACAAACTTGAAGGACAATTAATACAACTGCCCAAATGAATAAATGTAGACGAATTGAGGAGAGCCAGACCAAGTCTGGATGACACTTAGAATATACTAGACCAATTGTAGATTTTGGAGGACCAAAAATTGTCTAGAAAAGGGAGTGTTACGACCGCCTGAATCTCACCCCCCACTACTATCCAGGGGTCACACGTGCTAGTAGCATATGTGGGCCATAGTGTAACATCCAGGCCCGGCGTACCTGTATATTTAGTTCTCTTCCAGCCTTCAAGCAATAAAAACGTCCTGAGTTGCTGTACGTGATTCTCTCGAAAAGCGGTTTTTCGAGGTACCAACTTCAAAAGTGCCCCGGTGCCTCGGGTTTCAACCTAGAGGGTTCGTTCTGGACCTAAAATGTCGGAAATTCATCCTTCATATGAGAACAACTAACCACCATATTGGTAGTACACTAGAACTTCACTATAGAGACCATCTCCGGGGTATCCTCAGTGGCCTTCGTTTTATCTCGGGGCTCTCCAAACCAGAACCAATCAGGGCCGCATGAACCATTTCTGTTGGAGTTTTGTCTTAAAAAAATTTTCCTCTTTTTTGTATTTTTGCCATTTTGGTTTTATAAAATCGTAATGAAAGTGAAAATGTTTGTACTCGGAAATCAAACTTTATCAAAGTACTGATTTTTATGTATGTACGTACATATATCAGGGTCGTACGTACGTACATATATCAGCTCACTTTTTTCATACACTTCTGCGTTGTTGTGAAGACACTGCCTTTGTTCCTTTTCTCTTCGGGAACGATTGTCAAATATCACAAAACGTCTTAAAATTATGCGGGACACTCCCAGGATACGAATAATTTGCATAATAATCAACCTGACTGTTATGAACGAATTAAGTGAACAAATAAACAACGGAATGGTTTGATGAACGAATTAGTAGTCAGTTCTAATCCACTGATTGCATACGAAAGCTCAAGAAAATCTCTTACCAATATCATGACATAACACCATGACTTTTTCGTAGAATTTGTTCACATCACTTTGAAAAATGGTTTATGTTCATTAAACTTGTTTATGCAAATAAAAATATCAATTTGAGTCGAATATTCGTAGAGGTCCCACTTTATTAGGTCATTTCAAAGTAAAGAAGTTGAAAAAAGCTTTTCTGCCCTGAAATGTTAATGCAATATTAAAAATGGGTTTTTGTTTGTTATTTTTGTTTATACAAGTGAGGGATATGAATTCCAAACAAAAAGTGCTATTTTATATGAAATTTGCTTATAAAAATGGCAATTGTTATTAATTAGAAACGTTCTGTAGTTAAGCCTCTCCGATAACACATTTGGAGGCAGACTCGCGTGAAAAAAAAAGGATTCTGCGCAAAAATGCCAAAATTTTGCTTTTGTTTATCCAGTTCGATTATAAAAATGACAATTGTTAATACTTATTAATTTTCTGTAGTTAGGCGTCTCCGTTACCGCATTCAGAGGCAGACTCGCGTGAATGAACCAAAGATTCTGCGCGAAAGTGACGAAATTTTGCTTTCGTTTAACCAATTTGCTTATAAAAATAATTTTCACCATATTTTCACAACTGCTTATGATAATTTGTAAGTTATATGAACATATCAGGCAGCGGAACAGAAAAAGGGCTTAAATTTGCAGAAAAATGAAAATCTTTCAATTTTTTTATGATAATCGTTTATAACAATAGTAACTCCATATATTTCATACATGTTCACCATTCAATATTGCGCTAGAGGTAAAATATTGTAATTTAAGTACAAAAACATTATTTTCGTTCATCGTTGTTTATTCATTAACCTCATTTGTTTATAACAATTGAGTTGATTATTATGGAAATTATTCATATCCTGGGAGTGCCCCGCATGGACTTAAGACATTTTGTCATATTTGACAATCTTCCTGAAGAAAAAAAAGAAAAAACTGCAAAATTGCCTTTTTTATCACACTCTGCGTTGAATAAATAAATATAAGCAAAGACAAAATCATGAATCGCGTCACCTGCATCTCCTAAGCATTTATATGTTGTAATTTAAAAGAAATTTAATCGGATGAATACTGAAGGCTGCAGACTTTTTTGAACAGTAAATTCCTGATCTTGACCACTGTGCGTCGTAGCGGCCATTTTGTTTGAATCATATGGTAAACTCTTGATTTCAGATTCAATATTCTATTGCAGTAGATTCCTAAGTTTATCAATCACTGACAATTATTTGGATTCATGTCTTTCAGGTAAAATATACATGTATGATAATATTCTTTCCTGAATTTTCATTCTGCTTAATACGTAAAATTTATTTCATTAATTTTTCAAGAATTATATAATGCACTAATGTTGTGATTCACTCTCTTAATATACGTAAAACATATCTCAATTCTCATGTCTTTGAAGCAACGATACATCTTAGTCAACAATAATATAATTATATTTCTGCATACTTAGAACTTAGTTATAAAAAAATTTACTTTCTTTTTATTGAGAAATATGAATAACTGCAAAAAAGTATTACACTTTTGAGCATTATGAAAGAGAGAAAAAAGATTATTCCTACAACATAGAATCTAATATAAACAACTCATATATAGTAGAAAATATTACAATTTTTATTTGACGTAAAGAAATTACTTTCATGATAATATAATGGACGAAAAATGTGCATAATTAATGGTTCCAAAGTTCAGTTTGTAACACATTCACATCATTGTCTGAATTACGATATTTTGTTTTCTTAACTATATCTTACATGATAAATTTCATTCTATTATTGTCGGCAGTATTATTAATGATGAAATATAACCGAAAAATCATTTGTAGTATAAAAATTTCAAGTTTATTAAAATTTTATATATTAATATCTCTTAGGGATTAAAAACAAGAAGTCTAGGATTTGCAAAGTATTTAAAAGAATATTTGAACTAATAAGCATGTTAGTTTCACGTCAGTCCAAAATTTCCTTCTTCTAGTTAACGAACTTCAAAAAAATATTTTAAACTATTACTATTCTGAATTTTAATAAAACGAAATTAATAATCAATCCAAGTTATCATTCCTAATTTGATAGCCCTGTATTAATTTTCGACATGTTCGCATCATTAAATTTGATATGTATGAAATATTAATAATAATCGTACATATTATGATTTGAAATATTAATTAATGAATTTTATGAGTTGTATATCATGCATTTCATTGGGAGCATAAAAAATCTTACTAAAAATTCACATACATGCTATTAATTTCAGCTTTCTTTATGCAAAAATCTTTCTTTTTAAACAACTAAAATATAGAGATTTTTCAAATGATTTCAAAACATGCATTTTTAAAGAGAAACAGAGCAATAAGGCAGAATATAAAGATGGTGAAAATGGGAGAGGGAAATGTAAACGAGGGGATAGAAACAGTGATAGAAGAAAAGTAAAAAGAATATAAAAAGATACTGTTAAGAAAGAAGTCAGCAAAGGGGAGAAAAGAGGTAGCTGAGGTGAAGAATTGAGGGAGGTGAAGGGAAGGGAGAAAGGAATGAGGAAAGTGGGAAAATGAAAAAAGCAGTGCAGAAAAATGCAGAAGAAAGGTGAAAGAGTATAATGAGTTATGTGATAGAAAAAAGAAGGAAGAAAATAAAAGGTTTGAGGAGGATGTTGAATAGGCTAGCACGGAGCAGGGATTACGGAAAGTAGTAAATGGATAGAGAAAGAAAAGGAAGAGATTTAATCAGGACATTCAAATGTTAGAATGAAAAAAATATTTTGTGGAATTGTTAGGAAGAGTGGAAAAGGAAATAACGAAAGAAGGAAAAGAGAGAAAAGAGAAGGATAAAGAAGAATTCATCAAAAGGGAAGAAATAGCGGAAGCAATAGGGTCACCGAAAGAGGGAAAGATAGCAGGTGGAAGTGAAATCCTGAATGAAGTTCGGAAATATGGGAAAAAAGAATTGAAGGCGTGGGCGTGTATAATATGCAACTGGGTATGCTGGAGCATGTGGAGTTGGCCAGAAATATGGAAAGGAAGAATAGTGGTACCAATAGTGCTAAAATTAAAAGGGGTATTGGTTAAAGTTTATATGGGGATGAGATTGTAAATAGGAGGATTAGAAGAGAGAAAGGGAGCATGACAGTAATATTTGTGGATTTGAAGTCGGCGTTTCACTCATTGGATAGGATAGAGATGAATAGAGCTATGGGGAAAAAGGGGATAAAAAGAGGTTTGAGGAAGTGAGTACCAGAGATCTTTAGAGAGAGAAAAGTAAGGTTAGTGTGGGAGAAAAAGTAGGATGTAGTTTTTGATTGACTTGCGGTCTTAGGGGACAAAATACCGCTCATGTTTAATATATTATTCCCACATTTGGAAGAGAAGATGAGGAGGAAAGGATGGGGCGGTGTAAGGCTTAGGAAAAAAGAAAAATTGTCACTGGTATTTTCAGAGGATATGGTGACTTTGGCGGAGACTAAGAAAGGAATAGCGGGTTTAATTACGGGATTAGAAAAATACGTGGCCAGTATTAGACTATGGAGCAGAGATATGGGGACGGAAGAAGAGGAAGGATATGGAGAAGTTGCAACAGAGGTGTATTAGGTGGACATTAGGGATAGATTGAAAAACTCCGTGTTATATGGTGAGAGGAGAGGATCGAAAGGATAGATTAAGAACAAGAGCGGGGAAGAGGGCGTGGAAATTCAAAGAGAAACTGAGAGAGGGAAAGGTAGGAGAGTAAGCGATAAAAAGTCACAAAGAGGTAGAAGGAATAGGAAGGAGGGCCGTAGAGTTAGCGCGATGGAAAGAGGAAAGAGACGAATTTATTAGAGATCGAGGGTTAGGAGAAGGAGGAAATATAGACTATGGGTAAATGGAGAAAAGACATAGAGAATAAAAGCTAATACATGGGGGCAGGATAGAGTTATCAAGCTACAATGAATGGTATAATATTATAAATAGAGAAGTATTGCTAAAATGATGATGCGGCTACGCTTTTCGCTCTCTCTCGCTCACTCGCTCGTATGCTTAAACACTCGATCACTCTTTCGTTCGCTTCAACACGCTGAACTTCAGAATTATAAATTATATGTTTCAAATCAGAGAATGAGTTAGATTAGATATGAAGATAATTGGATCATAAGCGATGTAAAACGGATGTTATGAGGATGTAAAAGAACGGACGTTAAGTGAACTCTAAGAGGACATATTATAAATGAAGAAGAATGAAGTTTTTTATCAAATTTGTGATGAAAATCTTGGCATTTTCAAAGTATTAGACAAATTAAATAAAACTTAAAAATTAAAATGAAATAGTTTATAATCGCATTTCAAAAAAATTATCAGGTTTCATAGAGAACGGTTGTGTGGGGCGTATGCAGTCCCGTGGATGATCCGATAAATGTTTCTGATTGATTACCCGCAATACGTGATACGTGAGGTCTACAACTGGCTACGAGGATGAAACGTGAGAAGAGAAAAAAAGATAAATAAATAGAGAAAATAATAGGGTAGCATGAGGGTCGCGGCTGTTTGCGTACTTTGTAGATGATACTTTTGCCAACTGGGCCCTCAATTATAAATCTAAGTAACAATTCTAAGACACAGTGAACCCGGGTGTCCTTGTGTACGCGTTTGTTGACTGCTATTATGTGATCAAGGACCATGTAGAAAATAAACTCTTATCAAACGCTGAAAGGTCATGCAACAATACAGAACTAAGTAAATGCCGTATTGTGTTAATATAAGGACCATGCAGTAAAATTAACTATTAGTAAATACTAAGGGGTCACGCAACGAAAACAAGAATACTTGGAAAACCATTCAGGGGAAACAACAAAATTTATAAATTTATTTTAGGTTTTAATGATGGCACAGCTACCACCTACACTAGAAAAGTTGGATTGTGAGGGCGACTCAACCTCAGTGAGTGTCCGCTGGGAGAAATGGAAAAGGGCTCTAGAGATATATCTCTCAGCATCAGGTATCGACACTTCTTCAAGGAAGAGAGCTACCTTATTGCATACAGGAGGACTTTCTATGCAAGATGTGTACCACAACACCCCTGGATCTCATGTTGAGAAGGCTGATGGGGTAGATTTGTATACAAGGTTGCGCTGGGAAAATTGGATGATTATTTCTCGCCGACACAAAGTAAAATCTATAAAAGACATGTACTTCTAATGATGAAGCAAGAAGACGGAGAAAAGTGTTCAAAGTTCTTACTACGGTTGCGAAATCAAGCAGAAAAATGTCAAATTTAAGAAAAAAGTGAGAACCTCATAGATCAAATCACAGAAAAATGTAATTCGATGGAGCTTCGGAAGAAAATACTAACTACTGGAGATGCCATTACGTTGGATGAGATAATAATAGAAGCAAATGCACTAGAAGCAGTGAATAGACAACTGGAGCAGTTTGGGAAGACGGAGCAACATAGTCAGGGTGATTCTAGCAAGACGGAAATTAAAAAATTAGATTCAAAAAGATATCTAGCTCCTCCAAAGACTAGAAACAATAAGTGGATGTGGTAACGAAAATCACACATCGGTGGATCGAACAGGGCAGAAGACGAGATTTCAGGACAGAAAACCTAATTCTAATTCGTAAAAATCTAGGTGGACAACTACCAAAAGCGACGAGGTTGACTACACATTCCACTTAAATGACGAAGATTCAATTATCAATTGCTCAGTGGGAGGAGTAAATATAGAAATGTTGATTGATTCGGGTAGTAGATCTAATGTCATCATTGATAAAACGTGGCAGTCCCTGATAGATCATAAAGTTGTGGTCTACAATCAGATAAGGCATCTAGACAAATTGCTCTCACCCTATGGGAGCCGAAAACCCTTGGATATTGTGGGGTCTTCCGAAACAAACATTTCAATAAAAAACACAAACAAAAAAGCTACAATTCATGTTGTTCGAAATTGATGAAATCACTCGAAGCCGACATCATCGAGGAGGTGCGAGGACCTTCGCCTTGAGTTTCTCCAATGGTCCCAGTTCTCAAGAAGAATGGGGACATTCGTATCAGCATAGACATGAGACGAGCTAAGACAGCTATGAAACGAGAAAATCACCCACTTCCAACAAGGAATGGATTATTACCAAACTTCCGGCAGGCAAAGTACTTTTCACGGCTTGACAATGGAAACGCATTTAACCAGATAGAGATTCATCTAAAATCTCGTTACATAACAACTTTCAGCACTAGCAAAGGACTTTTTCAATATAAAAGACCTATGTTTGATATAACATGTGCTCCAGAGATATTCCAAAAAACTTAAGAAAAAATGTTACTAGGTGATTAATGGCAACCAATTTACTAGTGAAATCTTCAGAAAGTTTTGTTTGGAATGTGACGTCTCTTTATTGAATACAATTCCCTACTGGCTTCAAATGAATGGCAAAGTAGACGACCCTTAGATTTTATTAAATTGGTTCCGGACCCGGATTCCACTAAAAATGTTGCTTTTGGATTCCGAGTTCCCGGGGCTGTTATATCGACTACTGGGGAGTCTTCCGTTTGTGCTCCTGCTCGGAAGTTCTTGACAGATTTTCCGAAAAGTTTGTTGTCTTCGGACGCTCGTGAGGAATTGCACTCGCTGCTTCGTCGGACCGACGAATCAGGAGGGAGTTTAAATTACCCTGCGGGCCTGGGGAGAATGATCTTGAGTAGGACTGTCTGCCCGTTGTTCGTCCTGGGTTACTCCACTGGGGCTTACCCTGTGTTTGCAGGTTCTGAGTGGGATGTTGAACCATAGGGGGGGCGTAGATGGAGGGGTTACAAGGGTGGTAAGGGTAGCCTTGAGGAGCTTGAAATTGTGGTATTATTGAGTGATAGACCGCAGAAAGATGTGAATACTGTTGCGCGGGATTTTAGTTGTAGATCATATTAGGCTCTATAGCAGGATCAATGACCACGGGGCGTTCGGAACTTTTACCTCTTTCTTGTCGATCCGCTTTGTCCATTTGTTTAGAATAGGGGCTGAAGGGACGCGAGCGTTCTTGGGTGTCCTCCTTGCTCCGGGATATGTGATAAGAGGAAACCTTGGTTTTATCGGCGTATTTCTGTCTCTCCTCAACATAACGTGCATGTTCGACAGCTTCGCTGAGATCCTTAGGATTTCTCGTATCCACAGAAATGGACATTTCGCCTGGTAGTCCTCTAATAAAAGCATCTAAGGCAACGTCGGTCACGGGCTTCATCATGGTAGCACTTCCTACTATACTTTGATGAGGGACGACGTCAGCGACCTCTCGGTACGTTGCGGTATACTTTTCTTCTAAATAGTGCTTTGCACCATGTAGAAGACCTTAAATACGATCATGATAATCACTGACTCCGTTTGCTTCATTCTCAAATTGACAGTTGCATCAAATAATCAAGGAATAATTTTATTTCACTGAGGCGAAATTTCATTCACGTAGGGCGGAATTTATTCTAAGAGATTCTATGATCTGTACCGAATTCGTTGAATATCGAATAAAAAAAAAAATTCTGATACCAGATATAAAATTCCAATCATTTACTTTTATTCTTCGAGTCAAATTTTCCATTTACTCGCAAATTACCGTTTCGGCGTCAGATTCAGACTGAGAATTTCAATCTATTAAATATATTTCTGTTTCTCATTCGAGTTTTTGTTTTTTAGTCCGGTGAATTTTTCTTTGCAATTTGTTAAAGTTCGCGTCAAAAAGGGTACTAAAATCATCCCAGTTCGTGATTTCGTTGAACTTATTTTTTTCTTCTCTTTCGGAAGGGGGATTTACGAACCTGATATTTATAGGAACGGTGCTTGTACTGCTGCTAGGTAAAACTACACTTGTGACGTCATGCACAATCAACTTATTTCCCAAAAACTTTTCCACGGATGAGAGAAATAAAGCTCTGTTTTTTCTCGCACGAAATTCCTTTCCTAAACGTTTCTTTAATCTCTTAATCACAGGAGGGGGCATAGATGACATTTTGAAAAGCCTTTTTAGTTGAATGCAACTCAAAAACAAGAAACATTCCAACTCACTTACTACTATACAATTTTGTACGGTCGAAATGGTTTTAGTCAATTAGCATACTTTTATAAGCTGCATGACAAGAACTTTTGAAGAGAATTCAATTAGCATACTTTCTAGCTTTTCAAAATTCTCTTCCATTTTGAACGTATCAAATTGTATTTCAGTTTCTTCTCTAAAATAAAATACTAAATTTAGAATACTTGAGAATGAACAGTCAATTAGCATACTTTTTAGCTGCTTGAATCCATGTTTCTCAAATATCATAAAAAACGATAATTCATTTTACTACTATAAAATTTTGTACGGTCGAAATAGTTTTAGTCAATTAGCATACTTTCATTAGCTGCATTACAAAAACTTTCGAAGAGAATTCAATTAGCATACTTTTTAGCTGCTTGAATCCATGTTTCTCAAATATTATAAGAAGCGATAATTTATTCTACTACTATACAATTTTGTAAGGTCGAAATAGTTTTAGTCAATGAGCACACTTTTATTAGCTGCATGACAGAAACATCAAAGAGAATTCAATCAGCATACTTTTTAGCTGCTTGAACATTTATTTCATTTCGAGAGCATCAAATTGTATTTCTCTTGTATAACAAACACTGAGAGAAATTTTGATAATATCACAAGTTGCACCGAAATTAGATAAAACTTTTGTAATGTAGTAACGAGGTTTGGTAACAACTCGAGGAACGAGAAATCCATACCGCTGCCACCATCAGCTTGTCACGTACGGAAATAAAATTAGTATTAATTTTATTAACCACGTCAGAGGCTTCTCAAGCTGCCCAGATTTCTAGGTTTCAATTTGAAACTCTGGTTTATACTCCATGAGAATCATCGTCCTCTGACCCCATCCAGGATTGTCGTTACCTTATTGCATTTACAGAAAAAAAGCAACGATTTTAAATATTCGCGTACTTGAGTTTTCGAGAGAAATAAAAAAAGGGTTTCTTTTAGAAAATTAAACACGGATTTTTTTTATTCAGCCATAATTTACAAACTGAAAATTCAATTAATCGTAGCTAGTTAGCAAAAATTACTTTTAACAAAATTAGGTTTCTTGCAGTATACCGCCTATCATGTTTCTATAAAACAGTATGATATGAAACTATACAAATATTTATTTATGCTTACCCTCTGGAACTTCTTATTCTACCACTGTACTGCGGATTACAAAACTAAGTCTGGCTGCTACAATGCGTACCAGATTCAGTTTGGTGTAATTGTGCGTGTTCTTTTGAAAATTTGTCAGAGCTAGCCAGAGGCCTAAATGCGCACTAGCATAGCTTTTAAATTTTCTTTTGAATCTCCGTAGGCACACGGCACTCTCCATCCACTTTTTGCACCCTTCGACCGGAAATTTGTATTCGCTTTATATCACTAGGTAGAGGCCACGATGCGCACTAGCGTAGTTACTAATGAATGTCGTCGAAGGAAAAACTTATTTTCACGACTTTCTTTTTACCTCCAACGCTATTCTTGCTAGAAATCTAATAAAGGTCTGCGTTCCGACCTTCAGACGGGCAGAAGTTGCTCGGACAATTTTCGTTTTCCTCTAAACTACTCCGCGTCGCCCGACAAACTGCAAATTTGGATTATCTTTTTTTTTTTTTATGAGGAGGAAAAAGGGCAAAATCTTTTGAAGACGTAGTGTTGGAGTCTCCTAGGACGGGTCTA
>JAUMHM010086317.1:0-29464 GCA_032362435.1 Melikaiella ostensackeni
GATTCGTAGTTTTGCACACGATTGAAATCCGAAACACCTCCTTTCATCATAATGAATCATCGTGAAAGCATTAAATCAATTTAATAGACTTTTAACATTTATTTGAATTTTATGAGGCCTATAGAAATGATTATATAGATTACGAGAAAAGCAACACACTGAAACACTCTGAAAACAACACTCTGAAATTAATGAAAATTTTTAACTTATTTGGCTTCACCCAGCCTGAGGATATTACTCGATTCATCCAAAATTTTATGAGGGACCAAAAATTAAACCTTCAATTATGAATCTGCTTTTTATTTATGAAAATAATTATTGGTGATCTATGAAATTTGATTTGACTTTCGAGATTTCTAAAATTGTAAAAAATGGATGACACGAGTAACTTGCGATTTCGATATTTTCATTTTCGTCAACTTTCCGCTGCGCTTATTGGCATATGAAGGACATATTTATATTGCAAACCATCATACCTCTATATGTAAATAAATTTATATAGATTACGACAGAATCGAAATTCATGATTGTCCAGTACTCTGCAATTAACACAATTTTTAATCTTATTTCGGCGTCACTTAACCTCAGGATAATTATCGGTTCGTTGAAAAATTCATTAAGGACCGTAAATCAAACGATTTTTTATGAAGGCGTTTTTTATTTCGCGCTTTTGCTACTTGTCCTATCTGAAAGAGTGGTGTAACGATATGTTTCGAGAATCCCGCAATCGTTTCATGGCTTTCCGTTATTTGAAGTAGTTCCATATCTTAAATTTGAAATTTTGAAAATGAGATCTACAAATAGTCCCTTTTAATAAGAAAACCTTATGCGAATTAATAAACATTTGTGCCATTCGAATACAATTGCTCGGTCGAATTGAAACTTCAAAGTTGTCTAATAAATTACTGAAAATATTTTGTAAGTTATTTTTAATTTTTTTCTATTTTTTGTACTATAAAAAGTACATGCCCTTGAACCCTAATGAATCTACAAGGTGTATTCACTATTCATTAGATTATACTTTGTTACATAATTGTGTCGTTAATATCAAGGTATAATAAAATAATGTGGAACGCTTATTAAAATTGATAAGAAAAACAGTAAATTAAAGAAATAATCATAATCGTATTGGAGTACACTGAACATCATGAATTATGTGAAAAATATAAAACAAACAAAAGATGACACTGAAGTTTCTTATACCTGCGGATGAAAAATGTTTGTAAAGCATTATAACCAAACCAAGTGTTTGATCAAAAATATCTACATAAGTTTTTTTCAACCATTTATTTATAAAAGCTCAAGAGTTATAATCGCTTTTTGAACGTCCCCGAGTTTTTTCGTCGTCTGGTAACAAATGAATTTTCCATTAATTTGATGACTTGAGAAACCAATTTCCACATGTAAATAGATTATTAATTAAAGATTATTGGATATATTTTTAAATGTGAAAACTTCTGGCAATACAAGTTTTTATCAGAAGCACCATATTTTGGAGGGGAGTTATTGAAGAATATAATAATAAATAAAATATAAACTTTTCCGCTGTAGATCATTCGATTGTAAAATGCTTTACGAAAAGTTTGAAGTCGATAGATATAGACAACTTTCGGAGTTTCCCTCTGCGTCAGGGTCGTGTAGGACTTCGTTTCTTAGACATGTGTATCGTTATTATTATTTTACTTGAGAAACTCAAATAATTTTACATATGACCAAAGAGCGGACGAGCCCAGTCTGAAGTTGCGCACCGAGCCCAGGCTTGGCTCCCTTGCTGCGGAGAACCGCCACATGGAGGGAAATGGTGGGAGAGCGCACGCGAGCATTTGAATGTCAGTGACTGTGATTATACATGGATTAAAACTTCATAAAATTCGTATGTCAGCAAACTTTGTGAGCCTCCTCTACAGTTTCAAAACATTCCTTCAAAAAGTAATAGCAATGCATTCATCGTAAACTTCGCCCATTCTCAGGCTCAAAGACAAATATTTTCTTCCGAATGATAACAACTGATCTTTATTCGATTCAGGCGAAGGATTATCGCCTCTTTCGAAATTTTAATTCAACACTTCTCACGAAATCACTTAAGCCCGTTAAAATCTTTGAAATCTCAAGAAATCTTTTAAAATCTATTGAGATCCCTTGAAATCTCATGAAATTCAGTAAGACATCTTTTGAAGTCACTTGGAATCTCTTAAAATCCCCTAAAATCACGTGCAATTCCACGCAATCTTCGAAACTCTATGAGGTCTGTTGAAATTTCACTGTTGAGAGAAAGAGTTAAGCTGTAGTTAAATGTAACATATAAAATTAATACTCATATCGTTTTTTTATGAATAGTGCGCCATCGTTTCGTTTCCCGTGCAAAAGAACTTATCAGCGCGAAATAAACACGTAATGAAATGAAAACGGATGAGTATATAACAATTTCCTTATTATTTGATATAACTTTTTCTCCTCAATTATGTTCGCTCACAAAAATTTCAATAAAAGTAATGAAATGTAATGGAATTCTTTACAATATTGATGAATGTTTTTTTTGTTAAAAGTCTTTTATTTGACTTGGCAGTAATATAAGTTCTCTTTATTCAATGTAATTTTTGGCCTAATTCTATCGATTTTTAAATTAAAACTGCCTAGTAAATCATGTTTCCATATGACACATGGAAAAATTATTTTCTTTGTGTCAATATTAACATTTTTCATTGAAATGCAATCGCAAAAGGAATGAATAGTAATATGAATGTAGGAGTCTCTCTTTATTTCTCAAATTTCAAAATAATTTTCCATGAAGAGTTATTAGAAAAATGATTAGCCTCAGTTGAATATGTCATAGATTTAATAGTAAAATACCATAAAGCTATCTGAACGTGAAATTGAAACAAAAAGAATATCCCATATAATATCCTGTATCATATCCTACATAACAAATACATGTGTTTGCCAGAAATTAAACGTAAAAATATTACGTTATCTACATATCTACATATTGAGTCTTCCTAGAAACTGCCCATGCGTCTTGTAACCCTACCCTCTGGTTAATGCGGCACGCTATTTTTTTATTTAGTATTATGAACTGAAAATGATTTTGCAACGATAAGGGACATAATTTCAGTAAATAGAGGTCTATATCATGTACGAGGGTAGTTTATCAATTCTGGCAAAAAAGTAAGTAAATATTCTTCTGAAATGCTTGCCTTTATTTCTAGACATAGTCTCCTTCGAGGGCCACAAACTTAGTCCAGCGAGATTCCAAGTTTTTATCCCTTCAGATACTAACTTTACCTATATCTTACGCATGTGCATCTCTCAGAAAAGTCAAAAGACCAATTTTGCAAGAGTTGAGTTATATTTGGAGCGAGATACTATGAGTTCCATTGGTCTTGCCGCAGCTATCAAGATAGAAGTGAAACACCGGAAACAAACTTTTCGTCATAAAAATCAAACAGTTGACTGAATTAACAAAATTTCTTCACCATTCGACATTACATTTATAAATACATATACTGAACCTAACCTCGCATTCTTGCAAATTTCCACCCGAATGATGTATACAAACGTAAGGTACTGTTTTTTTTTGTATTTCCCAATGTTTCAGAGCGATATTTCATTTACAGAAAGAGTAAATCGTTCCAAAAATGAAGATTGAAAATCGAGCATTAGTTTGGTCACGTGACTCCTGTTAGACATGCCCTTAAGATTGTTGAAACAATCAGCAATTGTTATCAGACGACTAATTATAATAAACTGGTGTCATTGACGGGGTCGATGTACCTGGCATGAAGCATCGTTTTGTCAAGATAAGAGTGCAGGAAACGAAAGCTTTTTTAACATATGTTATGCAAAATTTACAAAATTCAATCTTGATGATAACATGAAATTATGAAAGTTAGATTTCAATTTCAATTGAAAAGTTAAGTGACGACGATATTAATATTTCATGATTTTTAAACTGTTTTTTTAGTAGAGCACTAGAGGGTTAAGAAATGCATTGCGGAAATTTTCTTGGTGCTAGAGGGCCTTGTGGCTTGCCCGGAAAAAGAAATCGCTTTTTTTTCATTTCGTGACGTGCCCCTGGGCTTTTGAAATTAACATCAAGTTTTGAATGGGAAAAGCTCATCGGTTTCCTGAATCAGTTGTCATTTGCAATACGCTTCAGAAAATATTAAAGCTGAGATACTACGTAGTAGAAGAAACTAATGTTTCGTTTGCATATAGATCTGAACCAATGCTCAAGAAATAATAATTGAAACAAAAAATGGAGAAAAAAAAATTTCGTCGCTTGTATAACATTTCAATTTATAAGCACTATTGAGAAAAAGAGTGAAAATGCGTTTCCTGAAAACCGACCTCAAGGCCACTTTCCAGATGGTGGTCTACATATTAGAAACACAAAGATATGTTTCATTCATAGATGCTTCAAATTTAAGAGTTTCTAAAATTAAAACGGTGATCGAGATTGAGTGAGAATTTCTAATTTCGTTTTTAATCCTGAAAACTTGTCTTTATTATTCTGAAGAATCAACGACGAATGTACATTTTAAATTGATTCTATTCTTAGATTATATTTTATTTCTTGTCCCTATTTAATACTTCTTATCCTTATTATGAATCACACTCTTTGAATTGTGCGTGATTGTGTGAATCTTTTGCAACTTGCTCTTGCGAATCAGTCGTCATCGTCAAACCGATAGAGACTATTTTTTACCCTTTAACCAGTCAATTACATCATTAACTTTAACAAAATTTCAAATGATCACAATTCCCATTCCATAAAATTACTTAAAAACTTCATTTCGATTGCTCTTAAACAACCGGTTCTAGGAATCTTTTTGAGAGAAATTTTTTTGAAAACTCTAAGAGTAATAAAAATTAATTTGGTCACTTGGTAATATATTTCTCTGTTAATCTAAAATGATATATCTCAAATTCGTAATTAACTTGACAGGCTTTTTTCATTTAATATTTCAATTTCATCGGTACAAAATAATAAAAAATGTTAGAAACAATATTGGACTTATTTAATTTTCTGCCCAATTGTTCATTTGCGAAAAATTACTATAAAAATAGATTGGAGTCGCTTTGAACCAGTACACCATGCACTTGGAATTTGGGCATCCACTTGAATTTGCTGCTGAATGTGTGTCGCATTCAGAAGTCATCTGCGCGCGCATGTCACGCGAATATCAGATGGGAGTTTGCTGATTTTGTCACACAGCTACACTCGTCCGTTGAAATTTTTAACATTTTTGTATTCATTTACTAAATTTTTCATCAGTTATCAGATATCTAGTTCTGAAATATATTAAAAATTTGCAGTTGTGAACTAAACGAACATTTTGGCAGTAGAAAATAATGTATAGTGAAATTTTCAAGTTTGAGCGTCATATTCACAACCTCTAAGCATTGCACACTTGAAAGGCTGCAGTACAAAACTAGATAACCAAAAAAATCGGAATTTCTCAGGAGAGAAAAGGAACATTCTGCAAAATCGAGATCACCATTTAATAATAAAACAAATGTCCACTTCTGAGCTGGAGTGTTACTGAATTGAGGCCAAAAAAGTTTGATCAGAAAAAGTTATCCTGTTTCGAGAAATATACTGTGCAAGTTGACAATCTCAAAGTGACAGGAAGCTAAAATTGGAACAGGCTCGGCTGCGATTTACGATATTATAAGCTAACGAATTGATACATTGGAAGAAATCGAATGTGATCAGAAAAAGTTAACCAATTCCGAGTACATCTTTCAATAATTTGGAGGTTAAAATTTCCCTCTCGGCGTTTTGAAAATCCTCTTTGGATAGGGATTGAAAATCTGATTTCGAATTTTAAAGAACAATAGAAACATGCTCTTGAGATATGGGAAGGATAAATGAGAATAAAAAAATTATACCCAAAAAAATTATTCTGTTCCAAAAAAATAAGGATTTAGTTTGACAGTATCGCACTCTCACAAACGACTTTTCACTGGAAGGTCTATCAAAAGAAGAAATGTATATGTTTTCTTAAAAATAATTTTTAATACTCAAAACATTCGAAAAAATTTTATGGCATCAGCCAATCGATACGCCAACATCTTCAGCGAGTTTTCTGATTGTGATTCGGCAATCGTTCATAACCATTTCATTTACTTTTCCACGTTTTCATTAGTTGTTGATGTGCTGGGGCGTTGGTCATCTTCAACGTCTCCACGGCCATCTTGGAAACGCTTATACCACTCGTAAACTCTTTTTTTACTTATAGCAGACTCACTATAGGCCTTTGTTAACATTTCACGCACTTTGATACACTTTATTTCGTTTTTTACTTCATTTTTACTTCATTTTTTATTTCATTTTTTCTTTTAATAAACGAAAATCGCCGAGCTCATGAAAATACGTCTAACCTTAGCGGCTGCCACAGACAAAGTAAACAATGAATACAGCTGAACATTTTTTCATACTTCAGGGGCATGTATACCAACATAATAAAAAAAAATTTGACAATAGGACTCTCCAAACCCGCGAAATTCAAACATTTCCGTTATTTTCCGAACACACCTCGTATTACTGTGAATGTTAGAATTTTAATGTGAGTATAGCTGCTTATAGGTATGGTGTCTTAATTAGGCGCTGTCTTGAACCTTTGCACTTAAAAACTAGTGAAATTCATGTTTATCAAGAAGAAAACATCGTTTTTCTATCATACGGAATTTAAATTTACTCTTAAAATTATTTTTAATTTGTGAAAAGTGGAATTATCGGATTTTTGCAACAAATAATGAAGATATATGTGTATGAAGTTTAATATACAGGGTGTTTCTTTTATCTTGAGATGCGTATTCCTTGATATATTTCGATGTCTCAAGATAAAAAAGAAACATCCGGTATAGTCTTTCAATGGCGATTTCATATACCGAGCTTTCAGATTTAATATAAAATGATTATGATTTACATGAATCTTTTTGATGAAATTATATTCAATATTCATAAACAAATTCCATCGTGAAATTTAAGCATCCTTTTTGCAATTGAATACATTTTGCGAAATAATGACGAACTTCCTTTATTGAAAGTCAGAATAACTGAAAAATGAAAGTTGTTTCAAATTGATGTGGTTAAAAAAAATAATTATCTAAACAAAAGTGCCAAATAGTGTATCAAAAAAATGTAATTGATCCATAACAATGGCGGTTGTTAGCGTTGTTTCAAGATTATAGAAATAATTTAGCAAAATAATACATATTAATGCATAAGGAAATTCGCACTTGACTTTCTTCTCTGAGTGAATTGAATTTAGATACGCTGTAAACCAAAATACTACGTGAAATTGACGAATATCGGTTTCTATTCATTCAATTTACTCATAAAAATTTCGGTTGTTATTTTGCGATGATGAATCGATCAGGAATTTTTCTGGATGTACAGGAAACCACAGTGGCAGAAAAACCACTCTTTTTACATTACAATAACAACTGTTACCTTTTATTACATTTTTTAACATTTCTGATCTACCTCTGCCAATTTATCGTACTTCCAGAGAGAGAGAAAAATTGTCTTTTTGTAAACTTTACGTTCAAAAAATATCAAAACAATGCAAAATTTATTTAAAAACAATTTATAGGTGAAAATTTTCACGTGATCCGAGAGCAGGGACCTTCTAGGCAAAAGTGAAATTTTAGTGGGCGATCGATTGAAGAAATCTCAAGATCGAGGCTTTGGACCGAAGGAGAAGTCTCAGAGGGGATTTTTGATCCCCACTCCTTACAGTTCGACCGTGTTTTCCCACTCTCTTCTCCTCCCGTTGGTGCGCCAGCAATCGAATTCAAGTACTTCCGTCTATTGTCCTGCGCACGTCATCGAAGATTCTTTCAATAATTTATATTTTGTGAAATAATGCAGATACAGAATTTCTGATTGCACCCCTAGAAGGATCAGTTAAAGAACTTATAGAATCCATCATAATCCGAAAATCGATTTTTGCCTAGTAGGTCCCTTTTCTCGGATCGTGTCACAAATGTTCTTTCTGCTGAAATCGCAGTGCTCACATATTCATGTAAATAATGATAGTACAGATGAATTATACAATAATTTGATATAAGCCATAAAAGTAGCCGCGAAGGAGGCAGGTGAGCCGATCCATAGGAACTCTGCTGAAACTCTTAAATCAGGTGATCGCGAAAATACGTGGATCAACTCACAGTGCGCTAATCTCAAGAGGCTCACCTTAAGTGCAAATAAACAGTATTCGCATGGTCTCTTTGAAAATTCGTCAACCTGTTTTATACAAACTCGTAATTCATATAGACGGAAAACTAAAGACACAAAGAAAAATAATTGCCGGCTAAATCTCTCAAAACTGACAAATGTTAAAAACAGTAGGGGAATCTGACAAAAGGTGGGAATTTTCGACACTAAACCGGGATGTATAAATATAATATATATAAGTGAGTGCTATGCTCTTCATCGAGAAGACTTTTCACCCAGATTTGTATCAGCCTATGACTATATTTCATTGCTGGATCCTGTGTTTGATACCGACTTTTTATTAAGGGAATTGCAATTGGTCCTGTCACGCTGTGAACTAAACAAAGCTGCGGGTCCTGATGGTTTGAACAAAGACTTCTTTAAACGGTTCACTCTAGAGCGGGCACATTATTTGCTTAATCCTTTCAATGAAGTTTCAAATACTGAGAGTGTTCCTGGCCAATGGTCTAAGGACGACATGTTTATGTTACATGAAGTGTCTGATAAAAAGGATCCCCTTAACTACAGAATTATTGCTTCTGTTGAACCAATAAAAAGATATTTGCGCGTGTAGCATGCTCCCAGAGAAACAAGCCCGATTTGGAGAAAGTAGAGTCTGCAGAGAACATCTATTGACTTTTTAATCATTCCTGGGTATGCATCTTGGCTCTGGTTGAAAAGATCCCCTCTTTGTTATTACCGTGGATTTCAAACGACTATTCGACTCAGTCTCTCACGAAAAGTTTTGGAACAAGCTTTATGCCATTGGCGTTAGTGTGAACTCCATGAGAATTTCGCCCTCATTTCATGGAAGCTCCGACTTTAGAGTTAAATCTGGTATCTCTACTCAGAAGAAGTCGAAGTGATGCAGGGAGGGCTGTTTGCAGATTTTGGCGAATTTAAAAAAGCTAAGGACCACTGCGTTATGAAAGGCTTTCCTGCTACATATAGAATGTGAGGTACCACTTTAAAATTTAGAGCGAATGAAATTGGAAAAATTTGAATTTGAAGTGCTGAAGAATTATACAGTATCAAATCATGCAGAATTGAAATATTCCGAAAAAAGCATCAAAAACTGAATTTTTTCAATACAGCTTTCCAATTTTATGTATTAAAAAAATACTTGATTAGTTTGTGAACGAAAAATTTGCCTCAAAAATGAAACCATGGAAGAACTAGGCATTCACAATTCAATTATTTGAAATTTGAAAATTCTAGAAATTGAATATTTTAAACTTAATGCGCCTCAAACATTTTTTTGTCAGAAAATTGTACAATTCAGAGTTGGGATCATAGTAATATTGTTTTATATTTGTATATTATTTATGAAGAGCGCAACGCTCTCCGCGTGCTGTAGCGCGCATATAATATTGCTAGCTTATAACATTATCAGCAAACTGCCCAAAAAAAGAAATAATTCTGAAAAGTGGACATTTGGAAAAAATCCTCTTCTCCAACATTTTCTGAAAAAGCGTCGTCATATTTTCATTCATTAAAATTTTTTCCTTTTCTTTAGCTCTTTTGATAGAACGAGAATTTCAACTGGGGACTTATCATTTTTATTGCAGATTCAGATTCTTTTCATTAAAAACTATGTAAGTTTGATTCGAAATTTTTTTTTCGATTCGCGCCAGATTCAAGGAATGTGTTTTCGAACGAAAGTAAAACGAAGATTCTTCTTTCTCCATTTCATTTGAACAAAAAAAATTAGAAGACTTCAAACGAAGTTTCCCTGAATTCTCAATTTATTTTTGGATGGCGCCAGGTACAGTATTTGGAATGCGGGAGTCGCAGTCTTATTCCACCCCCGGTGAACAACCCTTGGTTGCGCCTATGCCTGCGCGACTTTAACCCGCCTTGATACCTCGTCGTCCGTACCGCCGATCCTTGATGGTAGTTGATACTCCAAGCGAGACAATTCTTCCTCTATTCCTCTTCCGTCCTCAAATCTCGGTCAATGACGAAAACAAAAAGAAAAAAAAAATTAGCAAGAATGACTTTTACTCTTTCTCCCTATAAAAAGGTAATGAGAGTATGTCTAACAAAAAAATTATGAAACATAGTAAAAAATACAAGAAATCTAATTGGTTGGCCCTCGACCGAGCCTCGTTCTCTCGCAGATATTCACTCCGAAGGAGGAGGAGCCGTTTATACATATTCGAAAACAATAACAAGACTAAGTCATGTGCAGGTGAAACCTGCAACATTACAAAAGATGAAAGAGAGAAACGGTCGAATTCTCTGAGTTGGATTGAGTGTCTTAGTTCCTTCAATTTGGGTGATATGGCTGTGCTGCTTGCGATAACTTTCAAACCGGAGGCTTTATCTGTACAAGAGGAAATTGAAATAATTCTTATTCATCGAGAAAGTGGCAGGAATAACGAAGATGCTGTCACTTTTTTTGCGCAACGTTTTTCAGGCATTGTGCGGTCACGCATTTTTTTTCACCGGATTGTAAACAAATTCACCACTGACGGAAGTGTGCAAGCAAAAAAAAAAGGAATCGTCGGAAAACTATTACTGGAGTTAATAATGAAATCGCGATATTAGCCGCAGCGGCTCATGACATCCATGTTAGTACTCGACGACTAAGCCGTGATTTCAGAATGTCTCTAACCAGTGTTTGGAAGGTATCAGAACGTAATAAATATCATCCCTTTCATATTTCACTGCATCACGAACTTCATGACAATGATTTTCAGAACCGAGTAACATTTTGTCAATGGGCGCTTTAGCAGAAGCAAGAGAATACAATTTTTTTTCTAGTACTGTTTTCAGAGTCATCTTTCACGAATCATGGTACGGTTGATCGACATAACATGCATTATTGGAGTGTAGAAAACCCACACTGGTTGTGCAAAGTTGAGCGTCAGCGTCCATGTCCGTCAACGTTAGGTGTGGAGTGATTGGAGAACAACTTATCAGTCCGTATTTTATTGATGATAATTCAAACGGTGACAAATATCGTAACTTTTTGGAAAATGAACTTCCAACATTACTTGAAGGCCTAAGCTTTAAAGTGCGACAGAACATGCGGTTTCAACATGATGATTGTCCAGCCCATTATTCGGCAATCGCGCGTGAAGTACTGAATCGTGAATTATACGGTCACTGGATTGGCAGAGGAGGTCCGGTGAATTGGCCTGCCAGATCTCCAGACCTCACGTTGCCGAATTTTTTTTGTGAAGTTATTTAAAAATCTAGTTTATCAAGAAATGCTAACAACTCAGGAGAGCATGAAACAGCGAATTGAGACTGCTTTTAACCAAATAACAACAGAAACACTCCACAGTTGTGTGCAAAGTTTCAAAGCGCGGATTAACAATTGCATCGAAGTTAGAGGACACCACTTTGAGCACTTAATGTAAAATGTTCATCGAGAACAAGCAGCTCGATGGTGAGAGGCGAGGGGACTTATCAAAAAAAGGCACCCCGATGGTGAGAGGTGAGGGGACTCACCGAAAACAAGTACCTTGATGGTGAGAGGCAAGGAGCTCACCGAAAACAAGAACCCCGATGGTGAGAGGCAGTGAGACTCACCGAAAACAAGCACCCCAAAATGAACAGACAATCACTACGTCCACGTCGTTGTTCCTGGGTAGCGCTAAAAGTAGTCAATTCATTGACTTAGACTACTTAGAAAACTGGAAATTTAGCCACTTATCAGAAAATAAGTTAATCTTCCACTGCACATTTCTTTATTTCAGACTACACCCTTTCATTCCATTGCTAGCTGAAAATTCAAACGATTGGACGAAATTATAATTGAGATTTCAGAGATTCCTATTTATTAGAAAGCCATAAAAAGAAAATAACAATTTCGTGATGTGGAAGTTGTGAATTCTCACGTGAAACTAGCATTGCTACACGTGATTTGCAATCACTAAAATGTTGTGATTTGTTGTATGTCAAAATGAATAATCTAATATCTCGTAAGCTGTAAGCCGCAAGATGTTCGAATATCAATCGATTTAAAGAATTTCTTATGCCCTACAAATTATGTGCTATGCACTCTTTCCCTCTCTCTCAACCAGAAACAACAATCCAAGTAGGCGTCTCAATTTTCACTTAGTTTTGAATTAAGACTATATCTACGGTCTGACAGAGCTCATTATCTTATTAAATCATTCACCCAAACATTCAAAGCAAAAAAGATTCTGTATATATTTTGCTCTAGCAAAAGGTCTTTTTTCGTCTTATTTGACCGCTTACATGCTTTCAACGATGAAAAATATGTTGCAATTTTTCACATGGTTCAAATTGACAGCACTCAATTAGCACAAAATTCCTAGGTTAAAGAAAATTTGATGTGGTTAATAGTTAATGTTTTTTTGGAGTGGTAGTGCCAGCTTCATGTGAGGCTGGCATTACTACACGTCTTCCAGAAAAATAACAGAGCCCACATTATTTTTGCGGCTGCTGTTATGAATTATATAGTTAATGCATTTGAATCAATGAAAGATTTGCTTCCAAACATGGCTTATTGATTCAATAGCACTTTATATCGATCGAATAGCATTTTTTCTCAATGTTGATAAAAAATCATGTTCTTTTAGAAAACACTTTTTCTGTAACAGCAACATTTATACATTTCCAACGCAAGCTTAAATTATTCATCATCTCCTTTGTAATAAACAAATTTTTATACTACAAGTCTTTTTTTAGATGTCCACCTTATCTTATTTGAAGCGTTTGTCGAAATCTGAAAACCAACATTGTGTTTTAAGATCATTGTTGGAAAAATGTGTGTAATATTTGTACAACCTTCAATTTCATGAACTCTGACAGGAAAAAAAAATATCTTGAGTTTGTCAAATAATCAAATATTTATCCAGATGTGATGTACAGTTTTGTAATTCTGCCGAAAATCAATGCGCAAATGTTTTATCGTTGATTATTTGTGGATTTCATTCTTTGAGTAGGTTACTTGGCAGCAAGTATATAAGCCTTCCTAAAAAATGAAAGTCAGTTTTTAGGAAACACATTCATTTCACTCTACTTACGTACTATTTTTTGCCTTCAATAACGAAGAAAACAATAAAAAATGAGGTTCCTAATTCATCTGTTGTCGCTATTTATTATTTGTGAGTATGAATTGAATACGTTCATAATCATTTTCAAAAACATCTGCTTTCATCACTCACTTGAATTATCACAAAATTGACACTTCCTGTTCGGTTTTTATACCGGTTGTATAGTAGGGTAAGCCAAAAATACGAAATTTTTTAGAATCGAAAATGATCTATACTGAAAAGTTGTTACTTGTTGATATAAACAATTCTTGATAACTGTAAGAATCAAAAATGGTCTTAGGTTGTCGCGATGAGATAAAGAAATTTAATTCAAGAAAATTGAATAGAAATTGCAAAAAAAATTCAAAATAAAAGCCAGCATTATGCCAGTAATTCATGAAACTTTAGTTGCTTTTCATCTTCACAGATAGTTGAATTTTGTGTGCCACTTTACTTACATCAAAAGCCTTCATTTAGAACCTTTGTCATTATAAACCAATAAATAGAAGTTCGTATTGTTTACTTCAACGCTCATGCCTCAATCTCGTAATTAACAGGTTTTTCTCGCAATATTTTTGGCTACATATCGACAGCACCGCTACGAGCGCAAGCTTTTTATGAGGTTTTTTTAAAACGATACGGATCGGTTTGCCACATAAAAAGTTCCTACCATGAGAAGGATCCATTAATCAAAGCCTATTACGAAATGTCCGAGGATCTTTATGGCAAAATGATGGTATCTAATGCAACTACAACAGACGGCAAGAAAAAATTTGAATCACTGTGCGTACCAGACCGAAAAATTAAATTATCAGCGAAAAGTTTAGTCAAAAAAATTTGTGATTCGAGAGCAGAACAATCAAAAATTGTACATGATCTAATTATAAGGACTTGTGACTGGACTTAAGGCTATGAGTAGTTTTAAATGAGAGTTTAATAGTACTTCATATTTTCCGAGACTAGAATCTTGGAAATTCACCTTTCAAAATGTATCTAGAATAATGTTAAGCTTTGAAGTTCTTAACGATAATAGTGAAAATTTGAATAATTTCAGATCAATAAAAGTTTATAATTCTACGTGTATATTCGTTTTCAGATACTCCATAATGATCCCGTGCTAATTGTGAACAATGTGATTTATTGACATTATGGTAGCTTAGGATCAAATAAATAATTCATAGAACCAAAGAATACTACCATTGTTTAAAAATTGTTTATACTTCGAAAACAATAATGTTAATCTACCACTTGTTCAAAAGTAGTATTAAATGTTATAGTAATTATATTAATTATAATATTATTGGCGTAATATTTTTTTTCACAAGGTTAACAAAAATTTCCAAAATATTTCAAGCACAATGAGTGTCGACCTTGAGAAAACATAGTAGTATCATCTGATGACAATCAGTAAGATAGATCATTACATCTACTTTTCATTGTTACTATGGTGACAATTTTCAGCAACCTTATTTCTTTGAAAATTAATTTCTATTGTGAGATAATATGCTCTGTCCACCTCGCGACAATTGTCCTGAAGTACTGAAAACTGAAAGAATTATTTATTTAGGATGCTGAATTTCTCTTTCATGGAATAAATTGATGTTTTTTCCGGTCAATTTTATGAAAATTCATTCAAAAAAATTGTGTTTACATTAAAATAAATAAATCATTTGAACAAATGTGCCAAAATGTCAAATTCACAAAAATACGTATTTCAACGAAATGCACATGTATTTATTTCAATGAAGCGTTTCTTTCGTTTGAACAAATATTTGTTTGAATTAATGAATTGCGGATTCTTTATTCAATATATGATTTCTACACGACTTGACACACACATGGATAAATTACTTAATTTAAGTAGGTATTCATCACATCAGAAGACCGATTTCATTGAAATGAGGAAATATTCCTGAAAATGTTGAAACGAGATTCATTGATACTAAGTTGTTGACTTCCAAGAAATCCTTTCTTTGCCTTAATACTTTTCACATTTATTCCAAAGAAATATTTCTTCCTATTGAAGGAATATCACTAGAGGAATGATTTCTTTGAATTGAGGCACAATACTTTCGCTTTTAAACAATATGTACTCAACTGACGTTAACAAATACTGGATTTGAAGGAAAAAAAATAAAGAAACCCATTCCTTCGAGCCAAGTAAATTTTTTTTCTCAGTGTGCTAATTGTGAAATGGTATACACAAAAACGTGAAAGACTGTATGGATGATTTCTTCAAGGAATTGTGTCTAGGTCAAGCTATGGAGCACAAATGTGACACAGAAGAGAATACGTAAGACAATCCTGTTGTAGGTGGCGTAGAAAGAATCGATATCTGCGACGTTATATCCGTAATTAGGAAACTAAAGAATGGTAAGGCTGCTGGTGTGGATGGTACCACCGCTGGAATGCTTAAGAGCGGTGGCTCATTATTTGGGTGGCTAAACGACTTTACGAATATGTGTGCTGAGAACAGTGGAGTTTGAAATCATTGCAAAGAAATGATTATCGCTCCACCCTAAAAGGGAAAGGTGAAGGCAATTGTAGTTATTGAAGGGTCGGGGGAAAAAAGGTCCTATCCCACAGGTTTTTCAAAATTGACTTTTACACATTTTTGAATTTCTCAACCAAACGATGTTCCGAGGGTTTAAACTAAAAAAAATGATAGAAAAATTTCTTATTTTTTCAAAATTCATCAAAGTCAGCCAAGGTCCTAGCCCAAGGGGTACCGGGCGAGCAAAAAGGCCTAGACCAACACTACACTATATGGAAGAACGATTATTTCACTCGCTTCGTCTAGGTTTGAAACCACTATATAGGTATGTGGTGACATCTAGCGTGACTACTATAGAATGTGTCGAAGACATTAGGAGAAACTAATCGCGATTGATTTTATCAATTTGACACCATATTTTGCACGTCTTGGTCCAAAGTAAATAAAAATTGTTTGGCTTTTTATTTCTTACTTTCTTTAGTGATAAAATTTCGGAAAATTCCAAGCCAGCCTTTGTTGAGTACAGTTTCACGACCATTATTGTATTTTATTTGTCGCTCTAGGTGAGAAATTAGTGGAGTATGCCGCAACAACAACTCGAGCGTCGCGAGATGCAGCGTCAGCACCTTGAGATCAATTCCATAAGAATGTAATAGACCATAAATAATTAACTGTTCACAGAATAACATATATATTTATCGAAAAATTATGATTGAATTTGCCAGTATTTATTCATTGAATTGCACCGCAGACCACGCGGCACTGAGCCGAGTAAATGCTTGCTGCTCGGTGTTAGGCCCTTTTGTTCCCCGGTTCTCCCTTGGGTTAGGCTCGTGCTCAACTTTGATATCTCATAAATCGAAAAATATTTGACGGGTTCGCATGAGTTTGAGAAGAACAACGTTTACGAGTGGAGTTTATCGATCATACATATCCGATGTCATTTTTTTCGGTAATCTCGCAAAACGCAAACGTTTTTCTTGCATCCTGGAAAATTTGGATCCGAATACGGACCCGGTCTGGCTCTATCACGTCACATTTCGTTCCTGACCTCAAAAAACATGGGGAATCGGTGATTTCAGGTGGAAAATGATTCCCGACAATGAAAAGTAGTCATATCCTATGTTTTCGAGGTTACTGAGTACGAATTCTGAGTCGATGTCGTTCTATGACGTCACACTCCGTCCCTTACTTCAATAAAACGTAGCAAATTAGTAATTTTATGTAAAACATGCATTTCTTCAATGCAAAGTTGTCATATACTATGTTTTCGAGGTCGCTATGTACGAAACCGGAGCCGTTGCGGTTGTATGACGTCTCACTTCGTTTTCAGTCTGGAAAAATAAAGAACGTAGCAAATTTGTAATTTCATGTAAAACATGCATTTTTTTGATGCGAAGTGCTCATATCCTATGTTTTCGAGGTCGCTGATTACAAATCCTAAGTCGGTTCGGTACCACGGTCCCAGGATTTAATCTCCAATACTTAACATCAGAAAAAATTTGAATCCAACAGATCAGACACCACTCGTTCGATTTTTCGCTTAGCGGAAATTGAATGCTAGTCAAAGTCACTTGATGCAGTCGACAGCCTTATGCAGATAACGACCGTGTGAACCAGCATTTTGCACGTTTTCGCACTGCATAATTATATGTTTGATCCCACAGTGATATCAGGTGATGCCAGCATCTTTGTTATTTTGATAATGCTGAACGAGATTTTCTCTTAGTGTTATTTTGTTGCTTGAACGAGTGACAAAATCCTGCTACTCTGACAGATTCTGTGAACGATGACAACTGCTCTTAAAGGAAATGTGTAGAATGATTCGTATCACTATCTGTTGAAGTAACAAAGCCAGTAGGAGCATTCTGCCTTGCAGGAGGGCATTAGGGTATAAGGATGAAGCCGTTGCGTGTCCAACGACGAGTTAACTTTGTCCTCGTCGAGGTCAGAAAGCCCTCATACCTAGCCCTGGGGAGGTATGAGGTTTATCACCCTCAGAACAGCAGACTCACCTGCGATCGCACCAGGATCCCTAATGTGTGGGACTATCATATACTCATGTCATTTATGAATTGACTCGTTGGCATAAAAGTAAAAATATTAAAGTACTTGAATTAAAAGTTCCAACTTCATGGGCAGAACCCACTTGTGAAGAGGATTGCCATTTCTGCAAGTACGATGTGACTGAACTCAACGAAAAAAATAAAAGAAGCACTGCTTACGTCGCTGTTCCAACAGTAATAAGACCCTTCTAGATGTACAATACAGATGAGCATGATCCGGGAGCAAATTTTGCAACCTATAAAACGAGCATATGGAAATCAAAATAAAATGGACGCTCTAACCAAGAAACTAACTTTGGTAATAATCCACGTTACTAAGGATACTTGAATTGAAAATATTATAAATGTTGAACATTTGGGTTTTTGTAGATACCGGATTATCATTTTCAACCAGGAGAGCAAATAATAAGTATTTGATTTTAGGGAATCTACATTTATTTCCATGTTTCTGATATTGTCTTATGTTGAACGCGCCTATAGGAGGAAATATTGCCAAACTGCGATTTTTATATTTCGAAAAACAGAAAGGTCTATAGGGAATTGCTGGCTGAACAAATAAGGAGCTGGAAAATCCTGGTCTGTGAGACGATTCTTAAGATATATGGTTCGTTCATAGCGAACTACTCGTTAACTGAAAAAAGAACAAGTCGTCCCCCGATTGATTTCAAATTATTCGATGGATTACTTGATGAAATTCCATATCTTGCAAATATAAATATTTTCTTGGAATTGGGAGTTCGTAAATTGACGTGCGTTTTTCTTCAGCTGAATGGGTGAATACAAAATTTGCCCCTTTTAACAAGAAGGATTTGACTGCATACATATATCGCTGAGATTGCTGCAAACAAAAGAAAATATGGTAACCAGCGCAAAGATTTAAGAGGAAGCTCTAGTAGACCCAGATGCAAAAACTCTGCCCGCAGCGCGAACATATTCTCATCGCGCGCTTCGCGCGAGATTCCAGTACGACTACGGCGCGCATAATGTAGATGTAACTTCTTCAAAACTCATCTGAGTTTTCGGAATACATTCTCATCATGACACACGCGTTCGGCATCGCTCGAGCTCAGTTTAAATTCTAGAAAATCGACATTTCACATTATACCTGTATCTTTATTCTCAGCTGAGAAATTGTAAAACGAAGCGAGAAAGAATTGAACTTAATGCATCCAAATCGAATACTTTTCAGCATAAATTTTCAGCATATGAAGAACCATGAGAAATTTTCAATTTAATACAAAATTGCTAGAAATATATGTTTTGAATTGGTAATAAAAAACTTGGGAGGTTAAAGAACGGATATAAGTAAAAAAAGATATATTTTATGAATATTTTAATTTTATTAATGACAGCTCAGGAGTGAAATATAGATATTAAAAATGTTTGTGGGCAATCTCGCAGGTCTCTTTGAAGTCATTTTTCTGTTGAATTTTCCATTGTCTTGTGCATTGTTTAGCCTTAAATCTGAATTTTCGATTTTCTTATGGCATTTTCCACGTTCAAAACAAAAAATATTTTTGCTATTGAAAAACGGTTACGGGTAAATTTGTTGAACTTCCAGACATAAATACTTTGGTCTCTTGTCTATTTATCGTATCTGCCGAAACATCAAGCGAATGTTCAGTCGAGAAAATTATAAATTTTTTCACCCCGTCAGCCTTTTGTTTTCAAGCAAACTAGCAAAACCTCCAGACACGTGTTCAACTTCGGTGTGATGATTTGTAAGTTGAGCCACTTGATGTCTTTTGTTGAAGATAGCGCCAAGAAAGTGATCCCTTTCGATTCGAGTAATTTTAAGGACATTGAGTTAAGTATTCTCGAAAACAATTTGGAGTATTTGAATTGAGTATTTCAAGACATAAGGTGAGGCTTTGAAAAGCGTTTGATGAAATACGTGGCCATGGCGTTTTTCCTAAGACTTGTTTATGAAGTTTTGTGAGAATAATATGTTGTATTCAGAAAGTTTAAATTGTGTTACCCTAATTCAAGAATATTGAACCGATTTTACCGGTCTTCTTTATTGCGTTAAACTATTTCAAGATCACAGAACAGATTTTGATGATCCCCAATATTGCATTACCCTAATACAAGAGTATTAAATTTTGTTGATTCGAATTATTGCCTTACCCTAATTTGAGAGTATTGAAGATATTTTGCCGAATCCTGAACTTTGAACCATGTGCACAGGACTTTTTGAGCAAACAAAAATCAATAATTTGGATAATGTTTACCGAATCCTAATTTTGCATTTCCATATAAATTGTATGTTTGTCGAACTCGTGAAATTGTTCATGTTTGCCAAACCATGATTTTGGGCCCTAATCGTATCGCACATCAGATTATTCCGAAATTGTTCGTTGATTAGAAGTATTGTGAATTAAATGTAGAATCCTTGTTATTCTTCGTTTGTGAAATTTGTTTGAGAATCTGACTGAGTAAAACTTCTATAAAAAGATCATTATAAATATTACACCTTCCAAAAGCATTGAATCTGATTTCAGTAAATGTTCAATGTTATATGATGAAGTAAATTTTTATTCATTTCTAGAATGGCAAACCTCTTTCTTGCGAAGTACCGTCTCTAACAATCTCTGAGAATGAGATAGTCGGAAATTGTTTCAGGACATCGCATTTCTTAAAGAAGATTTAGAGATTTTTGAGTATTTTTAGTTCTGCTTAGTATTGATGAAGAAAGATATATTGAGACATTTTGCTGAGTATTTTTTTTATCGAGAAAACTGGTTCACGAAAGGCTTGGAAGGGAGGTATTTGCACTAAAATAGACTTAGCATAACAACTGTGACACAGAAATGGTTTACCCTAGAAATCCTGTTGTAGGTAGCGAGATAAGAATCCATATCTGTGAAATGATATCCGTAATTAAGAAATCAAAGAATGGTGAGGCTGCTGGTGTAAATGTAATTACTGCTGAAATAATCAAGAGCAGTAGCGGATATCTGTTTGTGTAGCTGAGCGAACTTACGAATAAGTGTGCTAAGAACGGTGAAGTTCCGAATGATTGGAAAAAGGTAATTATCGTTCCACTCTACAAGGAAAACGTGATAATGGTGACCGTACTAATTGTAAAGCGATAAGCTTACTCAATATCGTGGGCAAAATATGTACGAAAATACTTATTGTTAAAGTCATGGGAGTAACTACAGAAAAGATATAGGGAGTACGATGTGGATTTACGTCAGGGATATCATGTACGGATCAGATGTTCAGATTGATACCGATCATAGAAAAAAGTTTGAAGGTAGACAAAAAAGTTTTATGTGCATTTGTTGATCTGGAAGAAGCTTTCGATAAGTTGGATAGAATAAAACTTCGAGAAGTTCTGAAAGAACGTGAAGTGGAAGTCTGGCTTCTAAAAGCAGTAAAAGCAATACATAATGACAGTAAAGCGAGTGTAAGTGAAAGTGAACAACTAAACGATTGGTTTTATATTAGGCGGGGCGTTGGACAAGGCTGCTTTCTGTCCTTCTGGACGTCAAATATATAAATTGGCAAATATATAGAAGTAGCCCTCTTCGGCGAAAAAGGTGTTGATCTCGGGATAGTGAAAGTGCGTGGACTAGTGCCTGCAGATGATAAGATTGTTACGGCAGAATCAATCGATGATTTACATAGAACGAAGAGCAGACCAGCATGGACAATATGGGTCTTAAGATTAACATAAACAACACAAAAATCATTGTGTTTGATCGTAGAGGTTAGAAAGCCGTAGACCACATTGGCTTAGACGGAGTGAGGGTAAAACAAGTTAATGATGCCGATAGATGCAGAGATATCCAGAAGTATAAATGAGGGTAGAAAGATTATCGGCAGTGTACGATTTATTATCAGTCGTAAAAATGTAGCAAATAAAGCTAGAATTGCAATATGTTATTCTGTGCTTGCACTCACTTTGCTGTATGGTAGCGAGACCTGAACTTATCAAGAGAAGGATCATGGGAGAGTGAATGTGGTTGGCATGCAATTCCTGCCGACAATAGGCGGTAAAACGCTGATGGACAAAGTAAGCAATATGCAGGTTGTCAAGAATGTAGTGTGGAAGCAACACTGATTCACAAGAGTGAAAAAAATTGGTTGAGATGGTTTGGTGATGTCGAGAGGAAAAATGAAGGACGTTTAACGAAGCAAGTATATTTGAGTAAGGAAAATGGTAGTGTACCCACAGGTAGACCGGAAGAAAGAGTTGTTGGAATGTGTGAATGAGACTCTTAAGCGGAGAGATATGAAGAGTCGTAGAAACACAAGAATTTGCATGACAAGCTGTATGGATGTAAGGACGCTTGATTGAAAAAGCTTTTGGATACTCATGGGGTCTCGTGAAGAGCTTTGTTTAGTGGATGTGGTTGGGGTAAAGAGTATGGATCTTCCCGTGGGCTTCGCAAACTGCTCAAGTGTTTATGTGCGAATCGTAATGTATGATGGCTCTGGGAAGCTCTTCGCTTGGGGTGAATGCTAGAGAGATTTATCAGCGACCTGTGTCGGAGTGGTGATGCGGAAACAGTGTGACGTCAAAATAAGCAAAACGAAACTCCCAAATTGAAATAAAACCTATCCCTTCTCCTGCACATTCCTCACTTAATGATTGGTGGTATAATAATTACAAAAATAATTCTCATGAGCATGGATGCCTTTCTATGAATACATTCTAGTGCACGTTCTAGAAAACGAAGACTATATCTTGTACTGGGATGTTACCATCCAGGGGGATCATTATAGCTGAGCCAGTCGATCCGACATTATGATTCGCGAGAAAAATGTTAGAAAGTCTATATCATCGTTGTCGCTTTCTCACTTAACTGGAACTTGCAAGCAACCTATACAGCGAAGATCCATAAGCATAACTAGCTAGGGCTGAAGTAAATATAATATGAAGGAATGCGAAAGATGCATCTGTTCATCCTATTGTGATTTCAGCGACAGGCAACTCAAGATGCCAGATGCACTGAATATTTCGAACATCCAGGAGTCAGTAGTGCACTGGAAGCAGCTCAAAAAACGGTTTGAATAAATACGGGGGCACTGTAAGAAACTTCCTAGACCATCAGGAAGGGGGTGGCTGAAACTTTATGGAGTAATAGATGGTAGCTCTAAAAAAGCATCCAGAAGCGATTAAAGTCACCTTCAACCCTCTCGGCCGCTGAATATAACCACGGTAAATGATAAACTCCAAGCTACATTACACACCTAAATTTTTACCTACTACAACATCATCGCAAAAAATTTCAAGCATCCTATTAAATTCTTAAAATATTCAACTTATCAAGCACATGTCTCAGTTCATGTCTGATGATGAAATATGGGTTTACCCGATAAAATGTTGAATAATAATTGATTCTGATATCCTTAACCTTAGTCATAAGATACCTCACTGCAACTCTCTGTATATCGGGACACTTCGCAGCGAACTTTATCCTGAAATTATGTCCCTTTTCGCGTCTAGTTTCAAACTTCGCACTTTCATAATAGACACTCATCAATTCTTCTATCGTTGTTGTATTCCAGTTGATTCTGTCCCACAGCATTCCTGCTGAGGTGGTTGACTGCAAATCGCTAACGCTAGCTAAAGCATCCCCGGCAGGCATAATTGATGTTCCACCGTTTGCCGTTTGTCGCAGATGTTCCTGCTGGCCAGATTATTGATCGATGAGATCTGCCTGACCATCACGCAACTCACCACCACCGGTGAAGAAGTGCGCTCTGAACGTTATTTTCCCTCTGTGCTGGTCGTCACGCGTGAAAATTATAAGGATTCAGGCAAATAATAATTTCATTTAAGATAATGAAGTACATTGTGTGAAATATTGTATTGCTAAATACAGTTCTCCAAACCTTAATTGCTGTCAAACAAGACTCATGTTGAATTACGCAATCTATGTTTGTTCTCTCACAGAACCTCTCCTGTAACGACAAATAAGTGACGCGAATTCATAATGGCGACAATTACAATTTTCGCAAAAATAAAATATGTTTAAATTTTCCGACAAGATTACCTAAAATTTGGTCAGAAGACCACTTCTTCATTAAAAAGTAGATAGTATTTCCAGGAATTTTGTCGAACACTGCAAAAATGTTCCATTTTTGCGCAAATTTCAATTTTAATGCTATTACAGATTGATTCCGCTGAGATGAGAAAATACTGAATAATGAGCACATAGTGTGGGATATTCGAAGAAAGTTGAATTTTCTTCACCTTTGCTATGAAAAGGAGCAAATGACAATAATTGGTTAAATAATTGCAAACTGTGTTTTACAGAATACAGGTATATAACTTTCAGCATTCATAACTGCGTACTACTTACTTGTGTCATTAATTCCATAAAATACTGACATTCCACGTTTTGGTGTGAAAAAAATTATAAGAATAAGAATGATTCAAGCAATTACAAAACATGTTAAACAAAAAATATCACTTCCGACACTCATCAACTGTACCATTTATTTAAAAAATAACGACTTTTTACGATTTTGGATTTTTGAGGCATTTTTCGGGCACAGGACAAGTGGGTGGTGGGAATCAAAATCAGAAGTTATTGGTTGGGATTATTGCCTGAACATTCCTTAATAATTGTGTATACTTTGATTCATAAAAAGTTAATAAGAAGTACTTCTTTTTCCTATTCTTTCGAAAACTGAACTTTTTGCATTTTAAATCCCATGTTAATTCCAGACGCCCGGAGGCACGGGATAATATTGACCGATTTGCAGAACGATAATTTTTTTTCTGGAATAGGAACAAATAAGGGGGGCATCGTTCACCAAGAATTGGAAATCGATTTCCAAGACCACCCCAGACATGTATAGTGAGTGGAAATTCTTTTTTCCACAAAAAGTAGACAATAAACAATAAAGCAATATAGAATTGTCTTTATTGATGTTTTAAGAATTTATTTCCTAAGGGTCTGTCCAATGGAAATATCGAAGGATTTGGCACCGTTTAGCTTTGCCTGGTATTATGAATGAACATAATACATGAATCACTATGAAAATCATATGAAATCCATATTTTCATTCATTTTGTGAACGAATAACACTATTCAATAGACGAAAAAAACATTCATAGTACTAGTGGGCCATTTTTTAAAATTTTGCTAATAATATTTCCAATCATTAAATATTTCTCAAAATCCTGCAATAACCATCAAATTGTTGGAAAATGGATTGTATCAGTATTCTTCAATCGTTTAGTTCCAATTCTTTGAAATTTTAAAACATTTGAACACTTTTGAATATTCAACTTCAGAGTGAAAAATTGCGAAACGTCAATTTTTTTAGTGAAATAGGTTGAGGTGGTTGGCTGCAAATCGCCAACTCTAGCCAAAGCATCATCGGCGAACTTAGTTGATGTTGCACTGTTTGCCGTTTGTCGCAGACGTTCTTGCTGGCCAGACTGTTTATCGTTGAGATTTGCCTGACCATCAAGCAGCTCACCATCGCCACCGTTCTGCATGCTGTGGCCCCTAGTGATGGCTCCACGAGCGCCCCGACGATCTTCGATTTTGCCGAGTTGGGGTATTGTCATTTATAAACGGGTGGTTTTTTCAAATACTGCAAATGGGGTAAAATATGCTAGAGAGGAATATTTTGTCGAGTTGAGATATGGCAAACTTCGAACGACTGAATTTTTTTAAAGATGAAAACAACGTTGCAGAATTGTTACATATTTGTTGTTGCACATTTTAGGGATGATATTGTTAGTAACTGGCTAGTTACTTGTTACCTACTTGTTATCGAACGTGTTATTTTTTTTCCTGTAATAGTTTCAAAACTCTTCTGTGACCTTGCTGGCTGGGGAAACTCTAACATTTTTCAATGCGCATTAAATGCAAGAAGCATTGAGCGTAGGAGAGTTTGTTTATACAATAATAGAAGAAAGAGGAATGGATCAAAATTTGTTCGCTATTTACATCAACATTTAAATTTGAATTAAATTTTGCATACTTATGTGGAAACCAAATCTAAAACCGATAAATAAATGCACTCTAGATGTTATTTTCCCTCTCTGCCGGTCGTTACGCATGAAAATAATAAGGATGCAAGATAATGATATTTTTTTAAATCAAAAATATGCTTTTCAGCGAAGAATTGATTTTAAAATTCATTCTGATTTTCTCGAGGTATCAGCTGACGTAAATCCACTCACCTTGCAATGATTTAGGTAGTACTTCCCGAACCGTCGGTGTAGAAAGTTTCGAATTGGTGCGCGTTGAATGCCATAGTGTTAGCTTCATCTATAGAACGATACGTGTTTGCTGGGATTGTACTCACGCATGCCCGATCACACACACACATACACACACACACACACAATTATGCCTCTCAGATGTCCGATATATCTGGCAACGTTCAACGTTTCATATTATCGCAGAGTACGTGCTCGAGTTATTTCCCTATTCATCTAACATCGTACTCTCTCCCTTTCTTGAGGTGCGGCGTTGCCAAGCGTTTCATATTGAAGCTCAAATGTCGAATAATGATATACTTTCGTATCGAATATTTCGTGAACTAAAAACAGCAGTTGATCGTAATTTTGACAGTAGCTTTTTTTTGGTATGAACTTCAAAGGATCAGTTTTTTGCCTCAGTCGTAAGAGCGGTTCGTAACATACGTAAGATTTAAAGACATTCCTCAGCTGATTTTCTATACCTTGCTTGTAAAAGTGCTCGACTTTGTTATCGAAAATCTCAGGAATTAAAAACAAAAAAGGCTTGAAACTTCGAGAGATGATCGAAGACATATTTCTTTACATTATTTTTCAATTGCAGCGATTTCTCGAAAAAATCGCCTGAGGGAAGTACTACATTAATTGCAATATTCAGGCCAATAAGAATGTTATTCAAGATGATGAAATACATTTTGCGAAATATTGTATTGTTATATACAGTTCTCCAAACCTTGATTGCTGTTAAATGAGACTCATGTTAAATTACGCAATCTATGTTTGTTCTCTCTCAGAATCTTTCCTTTAACGACAAATAAGTAACGCGATTTCATAATGGCGACAATTGCAATTTTCGCAAAAATAAAATATTTTTGAATTTTCCGACACAAGTACTTAAAATTTGGCCAGAAGCCCACTTTTTCATTAAAAATTAGGTAGTATTTTGAGCGAACTTTAATTTTGATGCTTACTGATTTGATTCAATGACACATTTCCCACTGATTGAAATTGAGAGAACAAAGATAACGTTCGCAAAATTATTATTTACATAAAGAGTTTTGTTTGCCTGTGAATCGCGTAAAGGTATCATTTTTTGGGATAAATGACAGAATTGATTATGTTAAGAGTAATAAAAATTTTTTCTCAACAAATCGTGAAGAAATAGTCTTTTCGGGACTAATAACGCAATGAACAAATGTTGAGATAAGAGTTTTTGTTTAAGATATTTGATAATTTTTCAAACGATTTGTGTCTGTTTTAACAATTATTTCCACATAGAAATCATGAGAAGTTATTATTTTCTGGAAATAATGATACAGTTAATGAATGGGGTGAGTGATATTTTTTTGTGAGAGACAGTTCGCAGTTATTCAAACAATAAATAATACTCAATTCGCCTCTTTTAATAGGAAAGGTGCCAAAAATTCTAGTTCTTCGAATTTTGTATACTATGTTGCTTATTATTAAATATTTTCTCCTCTCAAGACTCATACCCTTATTGTTCAAACAATAATAATTTTTTAACACACTCTTTATTAGTAGGTTATGGATAGTTAGTTTTCTAGATCGATTTCGTTGGGATAAGGAAATACTGAATAATGAGAGATATAGTGTAAGAGATTCAAAGAAAGTAAAATTTTCTCCATCCTTCCTCCGAGAAGGCGCAAATGGCATTAATCATTTGAATAATTTTAAGCTGTGTTTTACAAAAAATATCACCCTCAGCATTCATAACTGTGTATTACTTACTTGTGTCATTAATTCCATAAAATACCTGTACTAACTTTCCACGTTTTGTTGTAAAAAAAATTATACAAATGAAAATGGTTTAAGCCATTGCAAAACATGTTTAAAAAAAAATATTACTCATGACACTCATCAACTGTATTGAATCACAATCGAAATTAAAAGTTATTGGGTGGAAATTATTCCCTGAACATTCCTTAATAATTGAGTGTACTTCAATTTAAGAAATTCGATATTGAGTTGGAGATTCAGAGAAATACATAAAAAGCACTGAGGAATATTTTTATTGTCTTACATTTCTTCTGAGTGACTCTTACAGCAGTTCAAAGTATTTCCAAATTGCGTGAAAATAAGTGTGTAGAATATATAATAATATTCCTCGTAGAGAAAACCGCAATTTCGAATATGATGTAATGATTCTTATCTCAGTTTGAAAATTAGGAATTTGGAGGCAATTGCAAACTCGCGTGGGTGATTGTATATAATTTTTGTGAATATCCATGAGTAAAATAAAAAATTATTTTTTGTGTGCCATATAACATAGCACGAGTTTATCGAATTATTTCTTCCACGTGTTTCTTAATAAACAAAAATTCTTAAAAAGTAGTGATGCGGTTATCTATCGCAAATAACTGATAACATGTTAGCCTTCCAACATGCGGCTATTTCTCAGTTGCGTAATTAAAAAAGTATGTCATATCAGTCCTTTTTTAGTGTACCATGTACATATATCATTAAATCTACACTCGAGATTATACACAGATCAGTTTTTCCTCTACATTCAGGGAAGATGAAGAACGTTCTTGGGATTGTGTTTATCTCGTTAGCCATTTTTCTCTATTCTATCGGTAAATATATTTTTGAAAATATTATAATTAACTCTACTTCTTTATTAAAATATTTTCATATAAGTTATAACTGAAACGGGGATTGCTAAACGGTCTAAGTCTGATCAACGGAATTTTACAGAAGAGACAAAAAACGTTTCTAGAGGAACAATTTGCAACCGATTGAGTGAATTATTATTTTTTTGTGTAGGTGGACTGATCAGTTTAATAATCACTGTGTGAAAAAATAGATAGCGCAACATGAGTTTGTAATAATCCAATGAAAATGGCGACGGACTTGGCACCGTTAAGCTTTCTCTGGTATTATAAATGAAAATAATACATGAATGTGAATGAAAACAATACATTGATAAAATAACCGTCAATAATACAAAACCTGTTGCGTATATTCTTTATTGGTTCGAGAATGTTTTTCTTCATCATTTATATCAAAAATAAAATACCACAGACTTTCATTTAAAAATTTTATGAATTATATACAATTTAGCACATTTTATAATTCTAAAGCTTTGGCAGAGATAACGTTGGATCAACAAAAATCTATTTCGCTTCAATATTTTATCAAACTGTGAGCATATACTCAGTTACATGATCTAGTTTGTTCAATTAAATAGGTATATACAACGTCATGGAGAACAAAATCCTTGGAAAAGATCTCTTGTCAGACTATAAACATAGTTTTAGATTAAAAGAATTTCTATGGATCCAACGTTATCTCTGCCGAGGCTTCAATTGTAGGATAAGTATTACTTAAAATTTGTTTTTCAATGCTAGAATATGTTTTTAGTGGAGTTTATGGCAAAGGACCCCGTACCAAATGCACAGTAAATGGCTTTTTGTGAAAAATTCTAAATCTAATTTTTTTTTTGTATTTTCGAACCTGCAAAGCAATAATCCG
>JAUMHM010086318.1:0-11035 GCA_032362435.1 Melikaiella ostensackeni
TTATTAGAGGCCCCTCGCTGGTGCCCCCCCCCCCCCACCCCCTGAAATACGGGATTTTGCTGTACAATAGTTACGCCACTGATTACATGCCAAAAAATGATTTCATGCATTAAATTATTAAAGTCATGGAATGAGCTTTATGACGATTCGAGGTTGGAAAGAAGACTTCGAGTCAGAGTTGAAAGTAAAAAGAAAAAAAGAAAAAAGAAGAAAGAAAGGGAATAAGTAAATAAAAAATGAAGACCTGAGAGAAGGGAATGCAAGCAAGCAAGCAAGGCGTCGTTGGATGGTGTGGGTAAAAAGGACTAAGGAAGGGTCTGACTCACGGCCATACCTCGGAAACAGTTCCCTCCTCCAACCATCCTCGTGGACTATGGAGACCTATCCAGTATCCGCCATTATGTTGCCTGACCTGTCGCTTCTATCTCGCGTTCCTATCTACCTTTTTAGAGCCAATTTCTTTCCTCTATACCTGAATTCATTTAATTTCACAAATCCGAAATTCTCATTGCCACACTTCAATTTTATTTCATTATAACTTTCCAAACTTCTAAGTCCCAACCAAACCAAATTATCGATTCTATCACATCATTTCGTCACATTAGAAAAACGGTGACAAACTTTGTCCTAAATCTGAAAAATCTCTGGTCTACTTTTGGTATTTAAAGACCCAGTAAACCGAGGGATATCAAACCGTTGCATATCATACTGATTATCAACTTCAGATCAAAATGATCCACTTTTGCGGATCCGAAATTAATTTTTGGCCATTTCTATTAATCACGGAAATTCGTGATCAACAGCCAATTCAACGATCTTGGCTATTTATCACGAAATTTCCCTATAAATAGCCGATTGAATGCTCTATGACTAGCTCGGAGATCTCACATATCTATTAATACGGAAAATGTTATTCCATTTAAAAAAGGTATTTTTATGAATTTAAATTCAAGTTAAAACGTTAAATATTCTAGTTCGAATTAATTTAAGTAAAAAAATAATAATGTTTAATAAAAAGAACACAAAAGGTCCATAAGGAAAAATGCGACACAAAAACAGTACATTTTTTATGTTCTTTTTATTATAAATTAGTTTTCTAGAAATTTGCTATTCATCACGAAATTTCAGTAAAAATAACCAATTCAACGATCTAGGCTATTTATCACGAAATTTCGTGATTAATAGCTCAGATCGTTGAATCGGTTATTAATCACGAAATTTCGTGATGAATAGCTCAGAACGTTGAATCGTCTATTTGTACCGAAATATTGGAATGAATAGCTATGAACAATTAAGAAAAATCGCTGAAGTCAAATAAATTCACTCTTCTTTTTACTTTGCACATGCTTTGCATCCTTTGCACGTTGTGACAGGTGAGAGGTTATGTTTCATCAATAATTTCGTTCCTTTTTTCCTTTCGCGTTACTTACCTATGATACTTAAGACCTTTTCATACCGTTGGAAAAGGGTAGGGGGCTGAACAACATTATTTCTGTGACCAGTCACATGGGTGCCTAATATAAGAAGGGTAGCGACCTCCTGGCGAAGAGGCTCCATGTCGAGGTACTATTCGCTTGGAGGTCACTAAACTCTTTTGAGGTGACCTACAGTTTAAGGTGGAATCCGAACCACAACTGTCACAAATGTAAAGGCCTTTTCATACCTCTGCTTGCCGGCAGTGGCAGGCAGCCTGTCTGCAGAGTGTCCATAAGAGTGAAAGAGACGGACCACTCTCTATCTCTTTCACTCTTGTGGACTTTCCGCAGGCAGGCTGCTTGGCAGCGTTGCCAACGGCCGAGATAAAAAGTCGGGAGCTTTATATCGGGAGACTTGACAAAAAAATCGGGAGATTTATAAAAATTGATGAATCATTATTAAAATAATTAAAATGCCGTTAAATACTATAATTTCAATAAATAAAAGCAAAAATTCCATTAAAGCATTTCTTCAGTTGTAAACACGCATGCAATAAAACTAAAACTATAAACCAATAATAACATCAGGTTACTTATGCCTCCTTAAGGGCCTTTTAGGTTTAAAGGAAATCATCCCCAATCAGAATTTAAATTCCAATTTTAGAAATCTTCTCATTGGTGAATTCCACTTCACGTAAGTTTCACTTGGAGAAACATTGGATCATTTGGACAAGCTTCAAGCTTACAAGTCACACTTGACTATGATGGAAAATCTGAACTTTGCCCCAATGCTGAACAAAAAATCAGTAGATTTGAAGGAAAATCAGTATATCAGTAGCCAGTGTCAAGAGTCAGTAGATCTCCCGATAAATCAGTAGCAATGGCAATGCTGGCTGTCTGCCACTACCGGCAAGCGAGGTATGAAAAGGCCTTTAGTATCATAGCTAAGTAACGCGAAAGGAACGAAGGAACGAAATTATAGAGGAAATATAACTTCCCACCTGTCACAACATGCAAAGGATGCAAAGCATGTGCAAAGTAAAAACAAAAGTGAATTTATTTGATTCCAGTGATTTTTCTTAATTTTTCACAGTTATTCATTCCAAAATTTCAAAATTCCAAAATTTCGTGATAAATAGCCCAGATCGTTGAATTGGTTATTAATCACGAAATTTCGTGATTAATAGACACTGCCTTAATTTCTACACAACTTCATGCATATCTGTCGGGTGATAGGTGTTTTATTTTTTATTGAGAGTCGTGCGTTAGTCATGGCCGACGATTTAGTTCAACTTTCAACCAAACAGTTGAATTTTCGACCGGAAAGATGACTTTTTAACAAAGAAGATTTATTTTCTACCAAAAAATACGAATTTTCAACCAAATAGTTGAATTTTTAATTGAAGAAGATAAATTCTTCACTAAAAATGAAATAGTTAAATTTTCAGTTCAAAAAAATTAATTTTCAACCAATAAAAAACGAATTTTCAACAAAATAGTAAAATATTCATTTAAAGAGATGAATTTTCAACTAAATAATTAAATCATCAACCAAAACAGATTAATTTTCAACCAAGTAGTTGCATTTTTAACCAACCAAATAAACCGTGTAGTTGAATTTTCATCTAAAAAACATCAATTTTCAACCAAATAATTGAATTTTGAACCAAAGAAGATTACTTTTCTACCAAAAATAGAAGATTAAAATTTTTAGTTAAGAAAAATAATTTTCAACCAAAAAAGAAACGAATTTTCATCTAAAAAGATAAATTCTCAACGAAAAATGTAATAGTGGATATTTTAATCAAAAAAGATTGGATCTTTAAATAAAAAAAAAATAGTTTAATTCAACCAAAAAAGTCGAACTTTCGACAAATTTGTTGAATCCTCAAATAAAAAAGATAAATGCTCAAGGAAAAATGGAACAGTTAAATTTTCAGTTAAAAAATTAATTTTCAACAAAGTAGTCCAATTTTCAACCAATGAGATGAATTTTTAATTAAAAGATGATGAATCTTCAATTCAAAAAATTAATTTTTAAACAAAGAAATAAATTTTCAAATAAAATTATAAATCTTCAACTAAGAAATGAATTTTTAATAAATTAGTTCAACTTTCAACCAAGTAGTTGAATTTTAAACCTTGAAAGATGAATTCTCAACGAAAAATAGAATAGTTAATATTTCAACCAAAAAAAAACATTTTAATTTTAAGTAAAAAGCAGCTGAGTTCAACCAAAAAAAAGACGAATTTTCAACCAAATAGTTTAATTCTTAACAAAAAAAGATGAATGTTCAACAAAATAATTGAATCCTCAACCAAAACAGATTAATTGTCAACCAAGTGATTTCATTTTCAACCAACCAAATAAACCAAATAGTTGAGCTTTCATTTCAAAGGAGACAACTTTTCCACCAAAAATAAAATAGATAATTTTTTAGTTAAAAAAATTAATTTTCAACCAAAAAAAAACGAATTTTTAACTTAAAAGCCGAATTCTCACGGAAAAATGTAATAGTGGATAGTTTGACTAAAAAAAATTGTAATTTTAAATAAAAAAACAGTTTAATTCAACCAAAAACGTCGAACTTTCGACAAAATAGTTGAATCCCCAACTAAATAAGATAAATTTTCAAGCAAAAATGGAATATGTTGTTAAATTTTCAATCAAAAAATTAAGTTTCAACAAAGTAGTTCAATTTTCAACAAAAGAGATGAATTTTTAACTAAAATGATGAATCTTCGATTAAAAAAATGAATTTTTAACAAATTAGTTCAACTCTTAACCAAGCAGTTGAATTTTTAACCATAAGAAATTAATTTTCAACCAAACAGTTGCATTTTCAACCAAAAAAGACGAATTTTCAACAAAATATATGAATTTTGAAGAAAATTATTGAATTTTAAAGCCAAACAGACGAATTATCTACAAAACAGTTGAATTTTCAATTAAAAAATATGATTTTTCAACCTTGAAGTTAATTTTCTACCAAATAGTTCAATATTTGAATAAATAGTTTAATTTTCAACCAGATGGTTGAATTTTCTACCAAGAAGATTAACTTCTACAAAAAAGACAATTTTTCAACAAAATACATGAATTTTCAACCAAATAGCTGAATTTTCAAATAAGAAAGATAAATTTTCCACCAAAAATGAAACGAATTTTCAACTATTTCAACCAAAGAGATGAATCTTCAACCAAAAAAGACGAATGCTCAACAAAATAGTTGGATCCTCAACCAAAGTAGTTTCATTTTCAACCAAACAGTTGCATTTTTAACCAAAAAGGAATGAATTTTCTACTAAGAAGATTAACTTTCTAACAAGAAAGATCATTTTTCAACCAAATACATGACTTTTCAACTACAAAAGAACAATTTCCAATTGAAAATATAAATTTTCTACAAAAAAAAAGGAATACTTACATTCTCAGCTAAAAAAATTCTCAACCAAAAATAATGAATTTTCAACAAAATAGTTTAATTCTTAACTAAAAATATGAAGTTTCAACTAAAATGATGAATCTTCAACAAAAAAAAAAAATTGAACAAAAGAGTTCAACATTCAACCAAACAGTTGAATTTTCGACCGGAAAGATGACTTTTTAACAAAGAAGATTAATTTTATACCAAAAAAGACGAATTACCGACAAAATACATAAATTTTCAACCAAATAGTTGACTTTTCCACAAAAAAAGAAAACAAATCAACTTTCAACCAAATAGTTAATAGAAGAGATGAATCTTCAACAAAAAAAAAAAATGAATTTTTAACAAAATACTTAAATCTTCAACCGAAGAGATGAAGTTTTAAACGAAATCAAGAATCCTTAAAAAAAATGATTTTTCAATAAAAGAATTCAACACTCAATCAAATAGTTGAATTTTAAACCCGACAAGACGATTGTTTAACTAAAAAGATTGATTTTCTACGGATTAAGACGAATTATCAACAAAACACTTGAATTTTCAACCAAATAGTTGAATTTTCATATTAAAAAAATTAATTTTCAACCAGACAGTTGAATTTTCAACCAAAGAGATGAATCCTCAAATTTAATTTTTAGCAAAGCAGTTCAACTTCCAACCAAGTAGTTGAATATTTGATCAAAAAAGATAACATTTTTAAAAAAAATGCAAAAAATTTTCAACAAAATAATCAAATTTTCAACCAAACAGTAGAATTTTTAACTAATCCAGATGAATTCCGAACTGTTCCGAACCAAAAATATAACAGTGGACTTTTCATCAACCAAGAAAAAAATCAATTTTTAATAAAAAATAGTTGGATTTTCTTAATGGGTTCGATTAATTTAGTTCGCATTTAAGCTAAAAAAAAGGAAAAGGGGGAGTTTCTTGAAAACAGGGGAAAAAAGAAGAATTCTTGAAAAATGAAAATGAAATTCTTGAAATATGAAAGTGAGTTTCAAATTTATCAACTTATGATTGAACTATAAAGTTGCAGGGCCATCTTTCACAAAATTCGCAAACTTTGTTAAAATTTATTTATTAATTTTGTTAAATTTATAATTTAATTTTTTTCGTAACGTTACTTCCACTGACCCCCACCCCCCAATTTGTAATGTAGTTTGTTGACGGCCCCTTCACGTTTCGTGAATTCCGAGGTGAATAGTCTGGGGCAGGGCTGATTCACATTGCCTTACTGATGAGTCCGGTGAGTCAGCCTCGGACGAAACACTTATTACTTGAAAAGCTTGATACTTATAATAATTTTTAAAAAATTATAAATTATAATATAAGAAAAATTCTAGACCCTAATGCTAATTCAAAAAAAAATCTTCTTTACGAATTCGAGAATGTTTGATTTTTTTTACAGTCTCCCAATGGTAGAATTATCCAAAAAAGGGTTTAGTAAAATGTGATAAACAGAAAGCTGAGAGGTATGTGATGATGTTTCGAAAGATAATGAAGAGTCTACTTCTATGGCCGGGAGCATATGTTATGAAGTCCTCGAGACGAGAAAGGTAGCTTAATCTAGACTAGACTAGACTCATACAAGTAGAAGATGAACTTGAACCTGACAAGGCGAACCAAATATTCTCCTATCTTGCCATGATACCAGCAGAAGAATTTCAAGAATGAAAGACTTATCTTTCAATCGTACACAAATTTCCAAGCACAGTAAACCCCGGGACATCAAACCGTTGCATATGATTCTGAATATCAACTTCAGATCAAAATCATGCACTTTTGCGGATCCAAAATTAATTTTTACACAATTTCATTCATATCTGTTGAGTGGCAGTTGTTACACTTTTTATTGAATTGTATTTCTAACAAAAAAAAAAAAAAATTTCTACCGAAAGAGATGAATTTTCAAGTCAAAAAGACGACTTTTCTACAAAACAATTAAATCTTCAATCCGCAAATATGATTTCTTCGACAAAAAATTCCATTTTTAACCAAATTGTTAAAATTTCAACCCAAAAAGACCATTTTTCCACAAAATAGTTGAATCCTCAACCAAAACAGATTAATTTTCAACTAAACAGTTGCATTTTTAACCAGAAAATATGAATTTTCAAACCAAAATGCCGACTTTTCTACAAAACAATTGAATTTTCAATCCGCAAATATGAATTTCCGACAAAAAAGTCAATTTTTAACCAAATTGTTAAAATTTAAACCCAAAGAGACGAATTTTCCACAAAATAGTTGAATCCTCAACCAAACTAGATTAATTTTCAATTAAACAGTCGCATTTTTAACCAAAAAAAAAAGAATTTTCAAACCAAAAAGGCGACTTTTCTACAGAACAATTGAATTTTCAATCTGAAAATATGAATTTTAGACAAAAAAGTTCATTCTTAACTAAATTCTTGAAATTTCAACCCAAAAAGACAAATTTTCAACAAAGCAGTTGAATTTTCGACATAAAAAGACTAACTTTCAATAAATAGTTGAATCTTCAACTAAATCAAATTAATTTTCAACAAAGAATATCAATTCTCTACTAGTAAATACGAATTTTCAACAACAACAAAAAATAATTTGTCAGCCAAATATGAAATAGTTAAATTTTATTTTACAAAAAGGAATTCTCAACAAAATAATATCTTTTACCAAAAAAGATTAATTCTCAACCAAAAATATAATATTAGACTTTTCAACAAAATGCATGAATTTTCAACTAAATAGTTGGATTTTCAACTAAAAAAGATCATTTTTAAACCAAAAATGGTATAAGTTACTTTTCAGTTAAGAAATGAATTTTCAACAAAAAAAATAAGAATTCTCAACAAAATAGTTGAATTTTCAATTTAAAAAAATTTTTTACAAAGAAGTTCAACTTTCAACCCAGAAATATGCATTTTCAACAAAAATATTAGTCTTCAACAAAATAGTTGCATTTTTAACCAAGAAAGATGGCATTTCTACCATAAAACTAAAAAAGATAAGTTTTCTACCAAAACTGCCATAATTAAATTTTCGGATAAAAAATTAATTTTTAACCAAAGAGATGAGTCTTCAAACAAATAGTTGGATTTTCGACTCAAAAACTGAATTCTGAACAAAGGAATTCAACTTTTGACCAAGCAGCTGAACTTTTAACCAAGCAGTTGAATTTTTAACCAAAAAATATTAATTTTCAACCAAACAGTTGCATTTTCAACCCAAAAAAAAATGAAATTTCTACCAAAAAGATGACTTTTTAAACTAAAAACACGAATTTCCAAGAAAAGAGTTGAATTTTCAACCAAGAATGATTCTACAGTCAAGAGTGAAAAAAAATTCAACCAAATTATTGAATTTTCAAGCCAAACATAGGATTTTCTACAGAACAGTTAAATTTTTAACCCGCAAATATGATTTTTCAACAACAAAAAAAATAATTTTCAAACATATAGTTAATTTTTCAACCTAAGAAGACGAGTTTTTGAGAGCACATTTGAGTCTTTAAGCAAAAAAAATGACTTTCTAGCATAATTGTTGAATCTTCAACAAAATAATTAAATTTTCAACCAAACAATAAAATTCTTAAGCAAAAAAAAGATGAATTTTCCAGCAAAAGTATAAGAGTAGTCTTTTCAACCAAAAAGATAAATTTTCAATTAAAATTATGAATACGGAACTGGAATGGTTAAACTTTCAATTAAAAAATTTAATTTTCAACAACAAAAAAACGAATATTCAACTCAGGAACTTATTTTTTTGTTTTGTTTCTGAAAGTGTTTTCATATATTTGCTAGTTCCGACTCCCACTTCTGAGAGATTTATAATTTTCTAGGACCAACAAGGAATGTTTCAGAAAATTTTTTATTTCAGGGTGATAGAAAAATTGCAATTTTCCTATACTGGGCTATAAATACCTATGGCTCTGGAAATTATTTTTTTATCTACAAAAAGTGATTCTTCAGATTGATGTAGTTCAAGTATTCGCGGAAACTTAATAATTTTGCGTTAAAAAAAATGTAGGAAATTTCTTCGAACGCTCAGGTTGGAATATCCATGTAAGACGGTCATGACTTCGTCGTGGCATAACAACTGACTTAAGATTTTTTTAATTGAGGTTGTTAATGATTAACTCAATTTACCAAACGATATATATTTTACTTAAATATATTTTTTAAATTTGAAGAAGTTTACAATTTTTTAGAAATGTGTTATTGGTTTGGATTATTACCCTTTTCTTCTTGAAAAATGGAATAATCTAAATAGATTGGTTCTAAATCAACCCACATGAAACTTGACAGCTGCCACTCATCAAAATTCATGACAGGCGATTGATTTTGAAAATTGGATCATTCTGATACGCAATTTGCTGATCAAATAAAAAATCTAATATCTGAATAAAAGCGTTGCAAATCATTTTGATCCAACTTCGAGATTAAATTGATTAACCGGCATTTACTGTGAGCGAGATGAAATAAAAATGAAAGACAGAAATAGTGCAAACTTTAGAGAAATATATTGACCCTTCAAATTTTGAAGTCCCTCTTTTATGCAACACCAGTGGCGTATCTACGGAAAATAGCGCTCACGGCAAATATTGAAATTGCGCCCCCGTGCAACACGCCTACCAATAATTTTCCTCTTTTTTAAAATTTATTCATTTATTTATATTTTTGGCGCTTCCGCTCAAGAGCCATGTCTGCCATACCCTAGATACGCCAATGTGCAATACCCAAAATACTATTTTGAAAGCCTTTTAATTCTGAAATCAAAGTTTAAAATCACCCAATTTTAAATAAGGAAGTACAAAAGAAAAGTTGAATGAACTCATCTACTAAATATTTATTAAATAATTATTAACAGAACTAAAAATGTATGTTTTACTAAATCAACACTATTACATCAATTATTAGTTCACGAAATTTCAAGTTATATTTGCGCACTTCAAATTTATCTTGGCAAATAAGAAGCACCTGATGTTTGCTTATCTATAGCAGATCAAATCAACGATCTAAAATCTTTGTTTTGTAACCAGGCACCAAAAAACTTGTACTTGAATTTAACCAATTTTTGCTCGATTTAAACAAATTTTACTTGAAACACACAAAATTTCTTCAAATCAAACGAATTCTTTGTTAAACTCAAACATATTATTTCTTAACAAATATTTGTTTATTTTAAATATAGTTTTAGTTCAATTTGAATAAATTTTGTTTGATACAAATAAAAATTTGTTTAAATAAAATAAACTGCATTCAAACAAAATTGTTTGTTTGAATCAAACAAACATTTTTCAGTGTGAGGTTTACTTCAGAAGATAAAAAAGCTTTCTTATTCAATTCTATGTATTTCTCACGCAGAAGAACGATAACTAAAGAGTCTCCTTTAGTATAGAACATTAAATAGTACTTCTTGCTTGCAACTTGATGGCTCGAAGGCCTCAGACGACATTTCCTGCTTTACCTTGTCTGGTTAAAGAATAACGATTTTCCTGCAGATGGAGAAATTGTGACTCTAAATCACTAATTCGATCTAAAAAAAATTTTTAGTGATTTTAAGCCGACGTCGGATGAAAATATTGCATGAAATTGACAATTAATTGTCAGTATTGTTCCAGGAAAACAATAACGACAAGTTAAACTGATACAAGATTGCAATGTTTTGATTAGATTTCAAATCCCAAATGACACCGGGGCAGAGGTATTACCGTTTTTGATAAAGCAAATTATTTCTTTTTGTATATGTTTACATATACTTTTTCAGTGTATAAGATGCCAACGAATCAAACCACTATTTTTTTCAAATGCTAAGATACATAATATATGTTTCTATTTTCATTCAAAAAACTAAGGCTAACTCCGGCCGGTATACGGGGCAGCGTTGTCCAAATGCAGCTTGTTGGGAGTAATCAAATTATCAAATCAATATCTTCTTAAAATAGTTAATGCTATATGATATATTTACATTATCCAGCAGTCAATACCCTACATCTGATTATGTGCATTATAATTTATTTCTTCACTTATTGTTAATTTTTTTTTTCTAATTTCAATCCTCAAAATGTTCGCTGTCATATAATATCATCTGTAATTTGTAATACCCCTAGGAACTTTTCATGAACAAAAACAATAATTTGAAATATTGATGTTATTTCATCGACCAGGGTAATTAATTAATTAATATTTTGATGTTCTTGTATCGATT